>JANBSY010000003.1:78480-112216 GCA_027578435.1 Coemansia sp. RSA 1937 | reverse complement strand
CTGGAACCATCCACGGTGCTGGTCGGTGCCCTCCAAATACACATCCGCATATGCGCCCTCACTGCGCTCAGATACTTGCTCAAGCAATTTCCATGAGCTGCCGCTGTCAAACCACACGTCCATTGTATCGGTGCCCTTGACGTATGTGTTGCCATCTGAGCGGTACTTTGGCGCCAGCAGATCATCTGTCGAAAGCACCCACCATGCATCTGTCCCGCGCTCGCGGATAATACCAATTACATGAGAAATCGACTCTGCCGTCAGCAGCGGTTCGCCACTACTTTGGTTGTAAAACACTGGGATTGGTACGCCCCATACACGCTGCCGCGATATGCACCACTCGGACCGGGCCGCAACAAACGACTCGAGCCGACGACGTCCAAATTCAGGGAATATCTTCACATCACGCAACGACTCGCTTGCGCTAGCCTTCAGACTGCCAACGTTGGCAAACCATTGCGGCGTTGCACGCTGGATGATGGGTTTCTTGGTGCGCCAGTCGTACGGGTAGCTGTGTGTAAACTCCTGCACATGCAGAAGCACACCGGCGTCACGCAGCATCGCAACAACTGCACGTGTACCCTCTCCAAGCACTTCCATACCAGCCAGCGCTACACCAGCCGCACTGGTGAACCGACCATTGTCATCAACTGGCGCGTAGATTTCAATTCCATTCGCCAGCCCAAACTCATAGTCCTCCTGTCCGTGACCTGGCGCCGAGTGCACCAGCCCTGTGCCCGAGTCGCTGGTTACATAGTTGGCCAGCAATATCGGGCATTCTTTGCCACTTACCGCGCTGCTGTAGCTCAGTCCCTCCAGCTGCTTGCCGTTTAACATACAAACTTCCGCAACAGTCGATCCCTCGGGCAACATCGCTGACACTGCCTCCAGCCTGTCTTTGCCCACCAGCAACTGATATCCAGCCGACCCTGATTCGCTATTCTCAGCGACCTGAATTAGCACGTACTCCAAGTCAGGATGAACTGCAATCGCTCGGTTGGCTGGCAGTGTCCATGGCGTAGTGGTCCAAACAAGTGCACTCACTTTGCCCGCACCGCCAATCCGTGCTACTGACTCGTCAGTTAGCTGCATCTTTACATATACGCTGGTGCTAACATGCTTTTCGTTGTACTCTAGCTCAGCCTCAGCCAGCGCAGTGCGTGACGAGGGCGACCAGTACACAGGCTTGTTCTGTCGATAAATGTATCCCTGCTCCACCATCGCTTTGAATATCTCGAGCTGGTTCGCCTCGTACGACGGATCCAGAGTCATATACGGGTGAGCCCAGTCTCCCATCACTGCGTACTCTTTGAAGCTCTCGGTCTGCCGGGCCACTGCTTTGAGCGCAAAGTTACGAGCCAACTTGCGAATTTCCATTGGATCGAGCGAGTCCCGATCCCGGCCTTTCAGCGTCTCAAGCGCCTTTTGTTCGATTGGCAGCCCGTGTCCGTCAAACCCTGGGATATACACGACTCGTTTCCCCTGCATAATCTGGTACCGGTTGATAATGTCTTTGAGCACCTTGTTCATAAAATGTCCAATGTGCAAGTCCCCGTTGGCATACGGTGGCCCGTCGTGGAGGATAAACTGCGGTCCGCGATTGTTTTTAAGCTGCCACTCGTACAGGGCGTCTGTGCACCGATGTCGAAACTGCTTCTCACGCCGTGCAGCATCTGCACGAAGCGGAAACTCTGTCTGAGGCAGCTTTATCGTGTGTGAATACGGGTTCTTCTTCTTTGCCTCCGTCGCATATGACTGTGTGCGACAGGATCCACTGCCTGTCTGTGCACCTGCTGCCAGTCTGGCTGCCGCACGCTTCGCTGGTCCCAGCTGTAATGCCGCAAAAGTTTGGTTCATAAGAAAAAGTACTTTGCAAAGTCAAACAACTGAATTCATTATACCCAGGAACAGAAACAAAATGCCCGATTGCTGGTCTTGAATCAGCCAAATTGATTGCAGTCATCTGGCGTGATCAGATCGCGCAAGATGCGGAGTTTCAACGCGTAATTAATTTTTCTGGTTATAGTAGAAAATAAATTGGAGTAAATGTTCCTAATAAAACAGAAAAACACGGACAGTGTTTAGAAACACCGTACGTCTAAGGCTAATTTTTAAAATTTTACTGCCGCTCGATCAACGACATCCGGCAAATGATGTACCATTTTGTAGGAAAAATGAGTGTTTTGATTGAAGCGACATATTTTCAGTAGTCGCTGTTTGTTCCGGTACGGCAAATCGGACAGGTACACATGCGGTCAGCAGTCACCAAAGCTGTTGAAGTGTTTTTGTGCATGTCTAGGAATATAAATGTACAAGCTATAAAAGTATGTTTAAAGTGTTGAGAAAGTGTTGTATGTTTCGAGGCCAAAAAGTCAAACCCTGCCACCGCCCAAGTTGCTTTTATAGCAGATAATTGTTTTTTTTGCTGGGTCTTTTGGTTGGCGTGCAGTGCTCCAAAGTTTACGCTTTGATAAAATAAATGCGTGCATGTAACTTTACGCCCAGAGAAAATATCCGCCCGCTACTATCTACCGCTCATCAAGCTCCCTCGTTTGGTCTGACTCTGCTCAAACAGCTCAAACAATAAAAATTGCCTCATCCTTGCCAATAATATAAATTCCAATATAAAAGGGATTTTCAGATACTGTGGCGTTAGGTACGAAACAGGCACTGTCAGAAACATCATTAAAATTTTTGTTTCACGGGCATGGGTTACTGGACTCCTGTCTCCCCAAACACCACCTAGCCTTGACCAAAACGTCAGGTCCCCCTTTATTTTTGCAACATATTTTTGGCGTTTCAGCCCAGTCCAGGCAAGTAGTAATGCGAGGGAGAGGGAGGTTTAGCACATGATAGTGACATAATTTATCGAAATTATGCTCCAGCTACTGAGCTAAAGGCCGGGTGCAGTAGATAATTTGACAGCCAAGAACGGTGCATTTATCATATGAACGCAGTTTGTACTATATTTCCGCAGCGTTGGTGCCAAGTAGTCAACGTCATATCCACGCATGAGCTCACTCACGATTTCATTTAGTTACCTTTTTTGTGAAACACGGACATGTTGCATTTAACTGTTTTTCCAGCGCAAAGATAGTAGCAGAGCATTGCCCACCTGAAAATCCGAGTATCCAACGGTACCTGGATACGTACTCCAACGAGCACGTTGCGCCTCCGCGCCCTCAACGAATCCGAATTTGTCAAATGGCAACCAAGGGTGTATCCTGAAACAAAAACCGCATTCCTGAGCTTAATATACGGACTACTGCAGTTTTGTTCACATGGCCCGAGTATTATGCGGTTCAAAAATCTGTGTAAACAATGGCTCTTGGTTTATTAATCCCTGCGCTAAAACCCATGACTTTGGGGCAAAAACAAAGATATTGTGTTAAATGTCTCTGACGGTAAACACTTACTCGGATGGCTACGCTCGCAGTATTATATTGCCCGTTACACTTTAAGATAAGTTTTAGCAATTTATTGATCGAGTAGCTTAAATAAAAAATAGTATATTGCTAATCGTTTTTAAATGGCTATCTATATTTTGTTTAGACTCCCCGATTAGCAAAGAAGAGTCTAAATTCAACCATATAGCATCTCCTTTTCAGTATAAAATAGGTCATGGCAATAAGGGACGTTCGGTCTTGAAACAGGTGTGCCTACAACATAAACCCCGTTACTCCCTAAAATATTAGCATCGTTAGACAAAAATAGAATGTCGCTTGCCTTGCAACAAGTCTTGTATGTAGCGTACACTTTATGATCTATGTATCTGTGGTTCCAAGATTGCACATTTGCCGAACCAAGCTGCGCAGGTCGACTTCTGGGCGTTCGTTTACGCGCGAGTAATCGATAATCCTACAAATTGTTAACACATACAGCCACAAAAAATGACAAAACAGGGCAGCAAATTCCAAGAGAGGTTCTCCCTTGGCCCACGTAGCCTGCCTTCTATATCAGTAAACCCAGATAACGAGTCAAATCAAGCAAAAAAACAGCACATTACATGGTATGCATCTTAGCTACATTACCTGACAGCAAGCTCGGAATTCGACAGCCCGTGCGTGACCAAATATGACCCAACTGCGTTCAGAGTCTGATCTGACGGATTGGCTTGCAAAACAGCCCGGAGAACAAAGTTGACCAATGTAAAGCACGGCAGTATGTTCTGGAACGAGTCAGCAGACGATGGCGGCGACATCAAGTCGTCGTGCATCTCTACAATATCGGCAGGCTCAAGAGACCGCTGGGTCATCGTCAGACAGAGAATGCACGCCCACAGCTGAGCTCGACTGCCTGCGTTATCCGTATCAAAATGCTTCAAACCGTACCGCAGCCATAGCAACGCCACGTCAATTGCTCCTTGATCCAATGCCTGCTTACCGCACTCACCACCAAAACAGAGTAGCTCAACCAGCGCTATGTTTGTCCAGACACCAGCATGGTCCCAGGTATGGTCGCGAGAGGCGCCGGCCCCCTCGGCAGAAGTACCAGTAGCCATCAGCGCCTCATCCAGCTGCTGCTGAGACGTCGGTGGCGCGGAGCCTTGGTACCTGATAATTTGGTAGTAAAGTTCCCGTGCGTTGGCAGCCCGTCGCTTTACCACCGCCTTGCTAATGTCATTGCTGCCATCCGGTGGCATCCCTGACAACTCGAATACACTTGTATCAATGCCCAAGCTCTTGGCAGCTAGTATAGCATGTCGCCAAAGTGCCGTAATAACCACTTTTGCGTGTTGCTCATCGCCCGGGAACTCGCTTGCGCTTAATGCCGCGACGATCAGTAGGAACTTTAACACGCGACGGTCAGCCATCATCCCGGACAGAGACTGGATATCTTCATCGCTGACTGTCGTGCGGTAAAAGTTCCAGAACAGCTCTTCTCGCTTAATTGAGCGTTTTTCAAGAACACGTGGCTGTTGGCGCCGCAGCTGCGCAATTGTGGTGTCGATGGACGTGAGGCACAGTGCGTGCGAGTCGTCTGCGAGCTGCTTATCGTAGGCAGCCGTCATATCTCCCCAGGTTTGTCCGTTCAGCGCTTCGAGCATACCACCATAAATACTGTGTACGGCTGTCAGTGCAAATGGTTTCAGCTTTACCGGCTCGTCCACATTGTCAATGTCAATAAAATACACCGCCTGACAGCTCACCCGAGAGTGCAAAGCAGCAAAAACCCTGTCAACGACGTGCCAAGAAACAAATTGACGGGTAACCAGACAGCACAAGAACGCTTGGCTAATGCAAAGAAGATGGTGCGGCAGAACCAACCCCGCGAGCGCCCACTTGCGAACATGCCATTTACAGTCAAGCTCCTTCTCGCCCAGCTCGACCGCTTCCATGTCTGGCTTGAAGCTCGCCATCTTGTCGCTCAGTGCCTGTACCGATTTAGCCAACAAACATGCGCGCATGTGTGCTAGCAGTGACGGCACAAACGACGTACTGTTGGCTGGCTGTGCTCTGGCGCCGTGCACAGCCCACAGACAGTTCCAAAAGTAGATGACTAGCTCTGAAATCGTTGCCGACAGCTCTTCGGAGCGAGGCCTGGCCTGTGAGCTCGCCAGACATTTTATTGCCATGGGCGCAACCATCTGCAGGCGCTCGAGCCACACAATCACTGTTGACTCCTTTACGTGGTTCATCGCGTTCCAGCCGCACCATACCACGTACCGCTTCCAAATGCATATGCTGTGCGGATGAAACCGAGTCGCATCTGAAAATGTGGACACCGCATCCAATTCTGACACTTTTTGCCTCGTATACAGCTCCAGGTACAAATCCCACAGCTTCTCAGACTCGGGATGCTGTTCTAGCGCGTTCCGCAGCAGCAGTACCACCTTGCCAACCTTCTTGTTTGTCCGGTTGTTGATGTGTGTGCTCAGATCGTTCATTGTGGGCGCCCGGTTAAACAACGGCAGTCCCTTCCAAAACAACTGTAGTGCCTTGTGATATTCCTTATCGCCCTTGTGGCTGCCTGCGCTCTGACCAGACTTGACTTCAGACGACGTCTCGCTTGATTCGCTGGTAGCGCTACTGGCAGCGTCAAAGTATCGAAACGTACCCTTCTGTTTTGAATTCGGGTTTGAGAAGAGCGTAATATCGCGGTTGAGAATCGGAAGGTGGTGGTCTGTGTGCTTTACAAGCAAGGAAACGTGCGACATCTCCTTGCGACTTAGGCCACATAGATTGCTGGTAGTGTCGCGCTTGGTTTTGCCGAGCTCGAGCGCTGCATAAAGCATGTTCTTTGGTGTAAGCTCTTTTTGCGGAAACTGCTGCTTGTACTTGTTCCAGACCGGTAACAGCGTGCGCGCGAGATCGCCAATAGGAATAAGTAAGGTGGCATCGTTGCTATCTGTCGTATATACGGATAATGCACGCCGCATATCCTCGTAATAACGCCGAACAACGTGGCCGCCTCTCCACGGCGCTTCTTTAATGGCTGATAATAGATGTGACGATGTCAGCTTATCCAGATCCACAGGACAAGTATCCATAATCGCAATGTTGTCGTCTGGAATCGATGTTGCTGAATCAGCCCCGCCCAGAACCGACTCATATGGAGCATACCCTTTTTGTGCTCCAGAGCTTTGAACTGCAGACACCGAGTTGTGTCCCAAGCGATTCTTCGCAGTCTTTGCCCCGTCTATAGGTCGCTCGTCTGCTGTTTGACTGGCACCAACGCCCAATGGAGGACAAACCATGCTCGGAACACCAATCCGATCGATAACAGTCAGTGGTTGCAAAACGCAGCTGTCAAGCGAATTTACCATGTCGGCGCACCAGTCCTCATAGGCCACAACATGCATATTGAGCGAATTCGTTATTGTGCTCTGTACCAGGCTGAGCGAGATCGATGCAGGCGCTTGTTGCTTTTTTTGCGATGCTGCAGAGTTCGGCTTGACCTTTTTGCTCTGTGGTTGCTGCTGTTGCTTCTCAGAGGCACCTGTGGCAGTCGCTCCTTGCTTGCGCTTTTCAGCCAACACAACAAGACGCTTAGATATACTGCTTTGCTCCTCTTGCATAGAAACCAGCTTGGCCCGCAGCGTAGCAACCGCTGATTTGGCCTGAGGCTGGGTAGCAGGGCTGACAACCGACTGCTCGGGTGCTGGCTGAGCCGGCTCCTCTGCTGTAGTTACAGTTTGTGGCTTGGCGTTGAAACCAGCTGGCTTGTCATTTGTAACCTCAGGCACCTCTGCCAGCTTGCCCACTGCCTCTCTCATCTGCACAATCGTTTGAATCTCGCTCTCAAGGTCCTGTGTAGCCCGCGCTGAGCTACCGGAAGAAATAATCGCCTGTAGCTCGTTGCCTGCCTCGTAGCTATAGTCCAACAAGCGCTTCTCGGCGCCGGCCAGCATCAACATTGCGTGCATCGAGCGCATGCGCTGTTGTAGTTCGTCTCGCTCCAATCCGAGCCGCTGATGACGAGCGGCCAGCCGTTTTGACGCCTGGGCAAACGACTTGGACTCGGCGTCTGCAGGTTTACCGCCGCTTGGAGGTGAGCTGCGGGCGAGTAGGCGAAGCATCATCCGTTTTAGCTCAATGGTATCGTCCAAATGTGTGACTGCGGTCTCTAGATGTTGTTTGCGCGCCTCGTCTGACACACGACCCAGTTCTGACTTTAGCTTGTTGTAGTTGACGCTTAGTGGTTTGATCTGGGTCTCTGACTGCTGCGGCACATCTGTCTCAGTATGATGCACCGCCAGTGCTACATGAGACTGAGCAGTCGCGTTGTTGACATTCGCATTTGTTGGCACTATAGGCGCTTTATCAACCGCTGGCAATTCGATCGGTCCTGCGTCCTTGTTATCTTGAGCAGAAACAGAGTTCGGGGTAGAGGGCAGCGACACCGAGATCTTTTGATCTTCCAACCGCTGTTGTTTGGAGTTTTGCAACTTTTTCAGCAACAGTGCCTTGGTCTGCCGTTGCTGGATCTGAAGCCGAAGTCGAGCAATCTCTGCCTCATGTGCCTTCAAGTCACTTTTTGCTTTTAACAGCACTTCGCTAGACTTTTTGGCATTCGAAGATAAAGAATCACCCATGTCCATGCTGACCAGGCTGGTATTACTCTGCACACGAGATATAGACCGACTGGAATAAGCAGCACCAGACTCACTGCGTAGTTTATCCGCTGACTGCAGTCGCCTTCTGGCAGCTCGCTGGGCCATCAATGGTCCAGAACTGTCTTCAATATCCGAGTCAAAGCCAGACTCGGAATCAGTACTGCTCTCGTCGAGATACACAACCATGCGATCGAATTCGTGCACACACACTGTGTTTTCAAAGTTCCGGCTTATCATGTTAGGCGTGGAAACCAGCGACTGTTCGGAACTGCGCGAGCCCATCCTAGCTGGCGAGTCGATAACTGGCAATGTGCTGCCAATCCGTTCAGGCGAATCGACATCTTCAAGCTGGCCGTCTTCAATATTTTCGTCGTCTTCGTCTTTGTCAGACAGTATTTGCATCTGCGTGCTGAGTGTAGTGACTCGAGACGCCCGTGGATGGGCGCTAGGAGGACTGGGAGCACGCGACCGACTAAATCCAGGCGGTGGCGATGGCGTCATTTCGCGCGCACTAGCAACCTGTATAATGCTGACGCTTTGCGGCATAGGCAGCGCAAAGCTTGCCGCGCGCTGCTCCAACGGCTGTGGCGACTCTTCTTCGTATCCAGCATCCGAGCTGGTGTCCATGTCAACCTCAGGCGACGAATCCCTTTCGGCTGAAGCTTCCCGCGTATCCATGCCTTCTACGCTCGAGACAGACAACGTCGAGACGCCATTGGCCGATACAGCACCAGCAATGGCCACTGGAATGACACCTACATCCAGCTCCACGCTGGCACACGAGCTGATAACCATGGGCAGCCCAAACTCATGCGCAAGCAAGTTTAGCTCCGACACAATTTGAAGCGGCGTGTCCTTCATACAAGCGCAAATGTCAACAGGGTTGTCAAGCTTTATGCACTTTAGGAGCAGCATAAGAGCGCGAAACTTTGGGCTTTGTAGCAGCTTGGGTTCGCGCAGCTTCAGCATGGCAGCAACCCGCTCCTTGACAATTGCCACAACGTCCATGTTGGCCGACTGCTCAACAGCTGGCTCCACTGAGGGCCGAGGAGGCGGATAATCGACTTCACTTCTATATGATCTGACCTCACCGTCCGACAAGTATCCATGCTCGCTGGTTTCGTCGAGTTCGCCTTCAGACAGCGACGTGTTTCTAGTGTGCGATATCTGACGAGAAACGCCTTCCACGGGCTGATCCGAATACTGCGCGTAGTGCGTGTCATCGACAGGTGTTGGGAGATGAGAGTATGAATAGTGTAATTGACCTGGTCTGTTGCCAAAGCTTGGGTTACCAGCACCCGACGGAATTGGTGGCGGACAATGTGACTGTGGCGGTCCGTACATGTGCTGGCCTGGCGCCGGATAGGTGGCGCCACGAAACGGGCCAGCATTGCCAGTCTGATGGTGGTATGCTGGTAGCATATGCGACCACGGTTGTGCCTGGTACTGTGCCACTGGATGCGCAGGGGTCACTGCCATATTCCGTGCAAAAATTGGTGGCCGATACATTGCGCGTGGGCTTTGTCCACAGCTGTAATCGCTAAACGTACTGTTCTTTCGGGGCTCTGCTTCGGAATGTGTATAGTAAGCTGGAGTTGGCCGAGCAGAAGTTGAGGTCGGACTGTCGCCAGACACGCGTAAGCTTTGCAACGGCTTGCTGCGAGTGACTTGTCCCAGCCGCACCAGCTCGCCCTGGATATCGCTGGCATATCGGTTTGGCGCATCCAACAGCTCAAAGGGTGTGGGTGCACTTTTGTCGCTGCCCGGCGTATTGTCAGAAACACTGGCCAACTACATGCAAGTGTGTTTTTAGCGTCAATGTAAAGATTTCAAAGCATTTCGCTTGGAAAGAACAACCCTTGTTTAAAAAGTACCTTGTCTCTAGAGTTGGCACTGTAGTTCTCCATTTCTAGCACGTATGAGATAAGAAGAAAATAAAGCAAGAGAGAAAAGTCGAAAATAGTAAATTTTTCACAACTAATCCAGAATGTGACCACTTCCCAAAAGAATATGAGTCCTAGTGTTTGGTGTCATAAGCTCCAATCAACAAATCTACCGTCATGTAACACACGCTTGTTTATATATTGAGCTTTTGTAAAGGCAGCGATGACAGTGTGTCAGTATTTTCTGCAGGGGCGGTGCAGCTTTGGCGACCGCTGCCGTAACGAGCATCCACAGAAACAGCAGTCAGGGTTTGGCCAGTCGTCTTCACAAAGCTTTGGCGGCCAAAACACCAACCGGTTTGGTGGATTCTCCGGAGCCGGTAATACCGGAGGATTTAAACAAACCACAGCGTTCGGGGCACTCGGATCCAGCACACCGAAAAAGACTGCTAAAGAGCAGCAGCAACTAACCGGCGAATTGTTAAAGACTGGCATTGAAGATCAGCCGCTTTGGAAGTTTAGCGTATTTGGACCGATCAGCAACAAGGCCAATTTGCTTAGTGGAACAGATATATCGCCGGAGGAAATGCAACTCGAGTTTAAAGCGGCCGAGGCGTCGGGCAGCGTGGCCATGTGTCAGCAAAAGTACACGCAGCTGGCGGCCGAAATGGATCTCAAAATCCAAGATATTGTGAATAATGTTGATTCGTATGCTCAGCAGTGGAATGCCCAGCACGAGTCATCGACAACACAGCAGAGTGGGTTTGGACAGGCTGGATCGGCATTTGGACAGACGAAAGCACCAACGCAGTCGGCGTTTGGACAGACTGGATCAGCGTTTGGACAGTCAAAGACACCAACACAGTCGGCATTTGGTCAGTCTAACACTACAGGTGCGTTTGGACAGTCTAACACTACAGGCGCATTTGGTCAGCCTGTCACTACTAGTGCATTTGGGCAACCAAAGCCTGCTGGTGCATTTGGTCAGTCTAACACCACAAGTGCATTTGGTCAGTCTAACACTACAGGTGCGTTTGGTCAGTCTAACACTACAGGCGCATTTGGACAACCAAAGCCTGCTGGTGCATTTGGACAGCCTGCCACAAGTGCGTTTGGACAATCGAATTCCACAAGCGCGTTTGGACAGTCAAAGCCAGCTGGAGCGTTCGGACAGTCTAATACTACGAGTGCCTTTGGTCAGTTTGGCAAAAGTGGCACCTCGGCGTTTGGCAACCAGGGAACGTCTGCGTTTGGCAAACAAGGAACATCAGCGTTTGGCAAACAAGGAACATCGGCGTTTGGCAGTCAGGGAACATCTGCATTTGGGCAGGCTCCACCTGGACCACCAAACGCTTTAGCTGGCCATATATCCGGAACAACAGATCCGACACACCAGCTGACAGCCCAGGACATTGAGCGCTTCAAAGCGGCAGAGTTCACCATGGGTCAAATACCCGAACATCCGCCTACAGCCGATCTGTGCTAATTTTGATCAACGCATTTAATATTTTTTTCAAGCATTCAACTTTTTTTCTGCTTTATAATTTTTCGTAGAGTGGTTGTATTTAGCAATTATACAAAATGCGGTTTTATACGGGCGACGAGTCAGGGCTGATAAAGTGCATCGACATTGACGCCAACGTGTCGCTGCTGGAGGCGCAGGCGCAGGCGGCCAAGCGGACCAAGGCGGCAGCCAAGGCGAAGGCGAACCTAAAGGCAGGCGAACAGGCAGCAGCGGCCGACACATCTCTCGCGGGCGTAGAAATACGGACGATCGACGGACGTGTCAACCGCTCAAATGGAATCCAGCAGATGTGCACTACGAAATGGGCGACAAACGACCGGGCGTTTGCAGTTGCGCGCAAAAACGGCAACATCGATGTGGTAGGCTTTGAAGGAGAACAGCTGTTTACATACACGGACGAGAAGTTTGCCGAGCGCGTCAGCATCAAGCACAATGGACGGACGATAAGCGAGCGCAGTTACGTGGGATTGAGTGCGTCGGACTCGCACTTTTTGTCGTGCACGAACATGGGCGAGGTGCGGTACCAGTCGTTTGCGACATCTGAGGCAAAGCTTATGAAGCTCCCGCTCGATGCATGCCGTATGCGCACGCACAATGAGCGCTCGAGTGTGTTTGCAGTGGGAGGGCGCGAACATGAGCTGTCGGTGTGGGACGCTGAGACTTTGCAAGAGTCTGGTGCAGGGGCTAAGCCTACGCCTATTTTCCGGGCCAAGAACGTTGCCAATGACTTTTTGAACCTGCGTGTGCCCGTGTGGATAACAGACATTCAGTTTACCAGCGAGGATGCAACGAACCCGACGCTGGCGGTGTCGACGGGGCACAAGCAGATCCGGCTGTACGATGCGCGTGCGCAGCAACGGCCCGTAAACGACTGGGAAGTCAGCAAGCACCCGATCTACCACTTGCAAGCTTCTCATGTCCGCCCCGAGCTGTACTTTGCCGACAACATGGGCAACGTACAGCAGATGGATATGCGGACCGGTCATGTGTTTGGCGCATTCAAAGGTATCGCTGGCGCTGTAAAGTCCATATCGCTGAGCGAAGATGGTGCAAAGATCGCAGTCGCCGGGCTCGACCGGTATGTGCGTGTATTCGAGACAGGCAGCATGCGGCGGCCCCTACACCGCGCATACGTCAAGCAACGTGTGTCGCATGTCGTGTGGGACTGGGAGCACAAGGACTTTAGCACGCAGGAGATCGAGGAGCAGGAGGCAGAGGATATTTGGGAGACTATGGACAAGGCCGCGCTCAAAAAGAAGAGCAACAAGAGAAAAGCCGTTGCGATATAGATTGAGTTTAAAGAATATGAAAATAATAACGTTTAAAATACTGGGTTTATTCAGAGTCGGACTCGATGTCAGCGCCAGAGTCGCTGGCCACTTCGTCGGTCTTCTTTCTGCGGGCAGTTGCCAGCGATGCGCGCTCGGCAGCTGCGTATTGGCCAGCGCGCATATGGGCGGCGGTGCTCAGCACGGCCGAGCACAATAGCCCTGAGATCACGTGCGCCTCGTGATCGCTCAAATGAGGGACCATCGCCAGCACGGCGTCCAGCGTGCTGCTCAGCGGGAACCCTGGCGCATGCTCGGCAAACGTCCATGCATGTGTAGTCAATATATATCCCAGCGTAGCGCCAAACGACAGCTTGATATCCAGCGACACAGACGTGAACATCGACGGCGTGCGGAACGCCCACCGAGCACGCGAGATCTGCAAAAAGTCATCGATAATGCCGCCGCCGCTGCCCAGCACCGTGCCCGTAACAATCCACGCCACCAGCGAGTGCGACACTGCTTGTCCTTGCATTCCACGCACCAAATCTACACCGGCCGCCGTCACGCCGTATCCACGAATCAGTCCATCGACGCCAGCCAAAAACACATCGCTAATAGGCGCTGTCCGCCGCAAAAACGAGTACAACAAGTCGCCTGGCATGCATGCCATTAGCAAATACGCCGTGGCATAAACAGGCACTGTGGTGTTGCTTTCGAGCCACGGCTGCGTGCGCCCGAGCATCAGCGATGTTAGGATGGCGCCGCCAAATGAAAACGTCAGCATCGTGAACAGTTCTTGCAACAGTGGTTGCCGGCCTGCGAGTTGCATGCCTTTGCGCACCTCGTATGCAACTCGTATGGCGTGGAGAGTGGCAAATATACCGATGGGCAGCAGCGCTGCGCCGTCGTCGGTGATGCTACCAACCCACTGTTTGCTTAGCATCGACGGGTACGCAGATGCCAAGTGCTGCATCATCGGGTATCCGGAGAGCACCGATAGCCGCTCGCATGTGTCTGCTGCAGACATTGTTCTCTGTGTTTAAAGTAATGGCAGTTTGTTGTTGCTAGTAAAAAATAAGTTGAAACAAGTTGAAAAGAAGTGGTTACTTGCCCAAAAGCGAGTACAAATTTTGGTGGTGGGGACTAGGTGGAGTGGGCTAGCACGTGAGTAACACGTGTGCATCACATTTGGCATTTATCTTGCTGCGTTGACTAATTTGCATATATTGGAATATGTTTATTCAATATTGAAACAATGTCTATGTCTATGATGGAGCAACAGTCTTGTTGCTTAAATCTTCTCCAAGAGGTTTTCGATCTGTTCCTCGGTAGGTCTGGCTGGCTTCCACAGAGCGACTGCAAAAGTGTTTTGGGTAGAAGCAACGCGAGCCATTGTTGGATGAGTGAGTGAGTGAGTGAAGAATGGATTGTGTTTGTGGTGAATGATAGTTTTAGTTATTCGAGGACAGTGCCGGCAACCGCCCTTTATATACTGTGACGAATGGGTGTCACCACACGAAAAAATGTATACCATATGCATGTACACTCTTTGGCCATTAGACACACAAAATAAAATGCGCTTTGTCTAACGGATCACCTGTCGGATAAAGGAACTATTTCATTTCATTTACATTCAGTGTGGCGGGTGGCAAAGGAACAAAAAGACCAAAGCACAATAAAGGCAAAGGCAAAGAAAATACATCACTTCTGGTGTATATTTTAAGAATCATCAATCCGATTTAGCGTGTGTGCTTTGCATGTGTATGTGTATTGTTCAACACTTTATAGCAAAGAGTTCACTGAGATTGTATTTTATAGAAAGAAATAATTAGAGCTCGTCGTGGACGATCTTCTCGTCCTCGTCTTCCAGCTCAGCCTCCTCGGCTGCCTTTTGCGCTGCCTCGGCCGCCTGCTTGGCCTTCTCAGCCGCTTCCTTGGCAGCAGCCCGCTTGGCTGCCTTCTTGTCAGCCTTGGCCTGCTCAGCAGCCTTCTCCTTGGCAGCCTTTTCTTCAGCAGCCTTCTCTTCGGCGACCTTCTCCTCATCAACCTCCTCCTGGTTCTCGATAACCTCCTCGTCCTCGACAATGCTCTCCTCGACAATGCTCTCCTCGACAGCCTCATCTTCGGCCTTCTCCTCGTCAGACTCATCTTCGGCCTTCTCCTCGTCAGACTCATCTTCAGCCTTCTCCTCAACAGACTCATCTTCAGCCTTCTCCTCAACTGGCTCGGCGGCATCAACCTTGACGTCATCGTTCTCATCCAACTCATCGGCATCCTCGGCCTTCTCCTTCTCCGCCTCCTCCTTGGCCTTGCGCTCCTCCTCCTTGACCTTGCGCTCAGCCTCAAGCTTCTCCGCCTCTTCCTCGTCAATCGCCTTCTTAACCTCAATCTCCTTCTCAACATAGTCGGCCCATGTCGAGTTGCCAAACTGCGACGCATAATCGATATCGTCGGTGATTAGAATGTTGTCAAAGATGGTTCCCGACTTTACGGTCCACACGTCGAGGCCGATGTAGCCGATGTTGAAGACAGCCAGGTCTTCGTCATCCTCGTAGTTGGGGTTGTCGATAAGCGGAGCCGACCACTCGCCCTGGTACTCGGGGTTCTTGATCATGCGGGGCTTCCACTCGCCCTTGTACTCGGGGTTAGCAACCACCGGAGCTTCCCAGTCGCCGTCCATGTCGTCGTCCCAGTCCTCGGGCTTCTGCGCCTCCGTGTCAGGTACAGTCTCTGGTCCATCGACCCAGTCCTCGGGCTTCTCGTCCTCAGGGTCCTCGATCATCGCCGGCCCATCAACCCACTCCTCCGGCTTCTTGGCATCTGGATCCGCCACCTGCTTCTCGGGCAACACCTTCCAAAACTCCTCAATCTTGCCCTCCTCCTGCACCTTGTTGTCAATGCGAATCTCAAACGTCTTGTCGGGCTTTACCCAGAAAGTGTACTGGTGCGTGAGCTGGTCACCGCGGGGCTGCACGACCTTGTCGATCTGGTTGTTCGTTCCGTTGTAGTTGATAATCGCATGCACACGGCGGTTCGTCGACCCGCAAATGTCTGGGCCGAACATCACTTCGTACTCGGACTCGCCGTCAAACTTGGCTGGGTCAAGGGTCGGCGGCAACAGCTTCAAGTACGCGCCGCCGCAGTCGATGTCTTGCTCGTACTTTACCGTAAACTGCACGATAAAGTCTTTGCCCTTTGTGTTGAACGGCCGGTTGAGTTTAGCCGAGTACGCGTAGAACCGCGCATCTTCGGATACTTGCAGACCGATGCTGTTCTCGTCGTCGCTGAACCACTTGCCCTTGGAGAGCTTGATAGCGCCGAGGTCCGAACGCGCCTCAGTTGCTATAAACGTATCGAGGCTCGCGGGATCCGAGAACGTCTCCTCGTAGTACACACGCCCGTACGTCGAGCTGGCGAGTGCTGCAAGCGCTGCAAGTCCGAACGAGCAGCGCATGGTTATACCTTTATCTTTTGGGCGGGTGTGGAGAAATATGTGTCCCGGTAGTTTGGAACAGGCTTCGAAGAATGAAACAGGTGCAAGAGTAAGAGTACAGACAGTGTATATCAAGCAGACACAAGATGGCGAAATGCCGGGACGCCGTCTCTTTTCACTCAGCGGCGTCGCTGATACATCAACATTGCAAGCCCAAATGATGTTGCAGTGGCTGATTGGCTCATCACCACTCAGGACGTTGCGTGCGTTGATTGGTAATTTATCTCAGACCACCCTACACACTCGTGTCACGTTACTTTATTTAATTATTATAGTCTAATCCTAATTATGATCAACGGGATAAAAATTGTGCGAGGGGGAAATCAAGCTCGAGGTTTTTTCCAAGCAAAAGAAGCGGGGCGTGTGCTGAGCTGCTGCTGCGAAACCTCCCTTTTTCCTCTTTCCGTGTTGTTGAATCAGAAAATAAAGTACTTTTCAAAATGGAGAACGAGCGCCACGAGATCGTCGACCTTTACATTCCCCGCAAGTGGTAAGCGTCGCACAAAAACATGGGTATTCGAGGCCCCTGCGTGTTCCAATTGAGACAACTGAGCTAATTTGTGACCTTTACTGTGTATAATGTCGAATGGAATCAACCTGGACGGCGATAAAACAATGGTGATTTGTTCTGTTTAGCTCGGCTACCAACCGCCTTATTGGTGCCAAGGACCACGCTGCCGTGCAGATCAACGTCGCCGACGTCGACGAGAACGGTGTGATCACCGGCTCGACCAAGGCGTACGCCATCTGCGGCATGGTTCGTGCTCGTGCCGAGGGCGACGACTCGCTGAACCGTCTGGCCAGCCAGGACGGCTACTTGAAGAACGTCTGGAGCTACCAGAGATAAATAGTCCGTATATGGCTTTTGCGAGCAATCGATTTTGAAAGCTAATAAATACGCCTTTTGTGTCTATCATGAGAATCGAGAAAACATGTATTGAGTTTTAGGAAAACTAGTCGGCGATAAGTTCGGTTACACGCCAGTCTTCGTAACTGCCGTCGGGCAAGTACCGCCGGATGACAAAGGGTATTTTCTTGCTACGCAGTTCTTTCAGGGCAATCACATACGGGTCGCTTTCGCCGTCCAGCTCGACCATTACGGGCGCGTTCATGCTGATTTGCAGCGCACGAGCACCCAAAATACGCGCGCGTTCGTATTTTGTCATATACGGCGTGGTGATCCGCTCGCCGCTTGGAATGAGCTCGGCGTTGGTTTCGGGAAGAAAGATCTCGACTGACTCTTCGGGGTTCTGGATCTCCATCTCGTCATCCTGGTACTACACATCAAATATATGTTAGCGGGAATGGCTATTTATCTCAAATGGCTTGCTGGTCTTAAAGTACTCACCTCTGGCTCATTCTCGTAGAAACTACACTTTTACAAAAGGACAATGGAGTTGGTTGCATAGTTAGTACATTGCGGTGTAGTTGCAAATTGCGTTGAGAGTCTACGCTCGTACGTACTCTTCCTCGTGGTCCGACATTTTGTGAAAACTCAAGCGTTCGATTCAAGAGCAACAAACCGCTAGTTTGGGTATAAACGCGCACTAAATGAACATAAAGTACAATAAAAAGACAAATACGCCAAACCACAAAGTTTCAATTTTTGGGAAAACGCAAAAAAACAAGATTTGATTATCTAATCAAGGGTTTATTCTGAAAAAACAGTTAGCTGGACTTGAAACCTACTGGCAGTTGCTCAGCCTTGCGCTCCGTCGTTGCGATTGCCTGCTCAGCCTTGCGCTCAGTCTTTGCAGCTGCCTGCTCAGCCTTGCGCTCAGTCTTTTCAACCACTTGCTCAGCCTTGTCTGTTACAACCTGCACATCTACGGGCACGACCTGAGCAACCTGTTCTGCAACATGCTCCACCTCTTTCTTGATCTCCGACTTGACAGGGCTTCTCGTAACCCGGCCCTCTTGCAACGCCATTCTCAAGCCCTCCACCTTCTCCACCACCATGTCCTTAAAAATCCGCTGATGCGCCCACACACGCCGCCACCCCTCCTGCACACGATCAATAGCCTCCGGATCTCCATATCTTGCCCACACGTTCCTCACCACCGTCATCGACGTGCCCGGCAACTGCCACGCCATCGCCGTTGCGCCAAACACAAATGGAGACATCCACCGCACCATAAAGTTGCGTTTGCGCATAAATATCGGGCCGGCCAGCATAGCAACGCCCACATACGCCATACTAGGCATTAGGCGTTCGGACTTTGGTACAGTGTTGTTGATGACACGGGCTATTTCGCGCTCCATGCATATCCAGTGGTTCACCACTTGTTGTCCGGTTGCGCGAACATCGCACAAAGCGCGGGTTACGGAGGTGCGGGCTTGTTGCGTGATGTGGGAGATGCGGGTTGTTTGCTCAGCCAGGTGGAGAGGCGACGGTGTTGGATGCCGTTGGTCCGTGTCGTATATGGATTTTTTGGAAGCGTCGAGGTGCACTGATTGGAAGGTCAGCGCCATTGCAGCTCCAACGCCAGCGCCCATGCCAACCACCTACAAATTACACGGTAGAATCCCGTGTTAGCTCGTTTGTTTGTGAATTGCTCAAGAGAGCTCCAGTGCTTGTCTCATTTCGTACCTTTGTAAATGCCTGTGCCATTCTCAGAATCTAATAACCAAAAAAAACGAAACTGAAAGGCAAAAAGCGTATGTTTCACAACTAAACTAAGATAACACACGTATTTGATTAGCTGATTATTGGCCCAACCGCTGCTTGAGCTCAGCAACCATATCCACGCGCTTAACCCGAACACCATTGCCCTGCGACTCATCGCGAACCGCCATGTTCTTTATCAACACGATGCCGTCGTCGATTTCCGACTGGCCGATAATAACAGCCAGCGGGATACGCTCATCGTCGCACACTTTGAACTGCGCCTGCAGCTTTGCCTTTGCCTTGTACATAAACTCGGCCGCTATGCCAGCGTCCCACAGCTCAGTGGTAATGCGCATACGTTCTTCGAGCAAACCATTGTGCGCAGCAATGACGTAGACTTGGGTGCGGTTGGCTTTGATCTGCTGCTCGCGCATCCGGCTCATCACCACCGAGTAGATGCGCTCGACGCCAAACGAAATGCCCACGCACGGAACGTCCGCTGCTTTCTTGCCCCGCGACTCGGCGAACATACCCACGAGCTTGTCGTACCGGCCGCCCGCTGCAATCGACCCTACGCGAGCCTGCGACTCATCGGACGGGTTGCGGCTCTTTGTCTGGCTCTTTGTGCGGCTCTTCTCCTCTTCCACCAGCACAGCCTCGTAGATTATGCCCGTGTAGTAGTCCAGACCACGCGCCAAACTCATGTCAAACGAAATGCGGTCCAACACGCCGTAGATTTCCGCGTACTTGAAAAACGCTTGCATCTCACGCACGCCCTGCTGCGCTTTCTCGCTGCGCATAAGATCGGGCATGCTTTGCAGCCGCTCGAGCAGCTCGGCACCGCCCCGTAGTTGCACAAACTCACCGATGCGGTCAGCCACTGCGCCGTCCAGACCCTTTTCCTCGGTCATTTCACGCCGCACGTCCGCCCACGGCAGTTTGTCGAGCTTGTCGACGGCCGACGAGATGGCACGCACTTTCTCTTCCTCAACGCCGGCGGTCTCAAACACAGCGTCCAGCAGCATACGGTGGTTGATCTTGATCACAAACGCACCCACATCCACTTTGCTGAGCACCTCAACGGCCACCCGCACGCACTCGGCATCGGCCACCATAACGTCGTATGCGCCGGCAATGTCGTAATCGCACTGGAAGAACTCGCGCATCCGGCCCTTGGTCATCGCCGGCTGGTCACGACGGTACACTTTGGCGATATGGTACCGTTTAATGCTCGTCACGCCGTTCATCGCAACGTACCGGGCAAACGGTACCGTCAAGTCGTAACGTAAGGAACACGACTCGCCGCCCTGGTCCGCTAGATCGTAAATTAGCTTGCTGTCTTCTCCGTATTTGCCCATTAGAATCTCTTTGAGCTCAAACACGGGAGTGTCGATGGTCACTGCGCCGTGGCGCTCAAACACAGATGTGATTGCTTGGAATATGTCGGAGCGCACGGACATTTCTTTGGCCGTGTAGTCACGCGTGCCTTTGGGTGTCTTGAGCACGAGTTTCTTTGCGTCAGCTGGTGGGGCTCCGGTCTCGATGCGCAGACGTTCTTTGAGATCTTGCATCAGGGTCAGTGCTGCTTGCACGTCGTCGGCGGGCGCCTGGGCTGCTTTTAGCTGCCGTATAGCGTCGCCCTGGACCTTGATCTGCGCTTGCAGCTGCTCGACTGTTCCGCTCATTCTGTTGCTTGCTTGGATTCGAGTCCTGTAATATATGTAACTTTAGATTCAAAGCTAAAGAAGAGTAAAATGAAACAACAAAAATGTGGCTATTTTCCAACAATAGTGACTAAACAGACTGCTCTTTGATATTCCACAAGATTAAATCAACTGCCCATAAGCAAAGCCTAAACTGCGCATACGGTCAAATGACCTGCGTTTAACCCCTGTAATAGGCCATTCAGCAATACATTGTACACACTATGCAGCCATCTCGTTCAGACCCACCAACAGACTTTCACGACGCGGACCGCGAAGCAATGGAGCGGAAGATCCGCGAGGCACTCGAAACACTGTCGCAAGTACGCGTAACCGTAATGAACCACGAGCAAGCCGACGAGTCAGTGCTCGAACAGCGTGTGGACCGGCTGGTGCGCGGGTACTCTGACATGTTTGCCCTCAAAGACCGACTCAACGTCAACATCCCCGAAGACGTACTGGGCTACGTCAAAGAAGGCCGAAATCCCGACGAGTTTACCAGCCAGTTTATAGAACGAGTCGCGTCTGAGAACCAGTTTACAAACGGCAAAATCGCCGCTTTGACAAACTTTAAGCAAGAGTTTGAAGCAAAGTTGCAAGAGTTTTTCCCCGAAGAGCTCAAAGAGCGGCAAAAGGACGAAACCACTCAATGATTTTATTTACATATAGTTTGGGGGTTGTGCCTTTCTCTTTCTTTAGTTTAATTTTGAATTGATAATAATTGGAAAATGTCGGGGTCGTTTTTTGGAGGAGCGATGGGAGGCGATTTTATTGAGCGTGAACGAATGGCACGGCGGAATGCCGAGTTGGACGCCAATCTGGAATCGTGTACGCTGAATGACACGGAGCATCTCGACGACAACCACGATACATTCAACAACGAGACGTTTGACGCCCAACCGGTGGGTACAGAGTTTGACTTTTTCAGCAGCACGCAGGCCAACCAAGCACGGCTCTCGCAGTCTGCACAACCAGGTGTTGTGCGCAAGGGCATGACGATGGAGGAGTTTGAGGCACAGTTTGCGCCAAAGCAAGCTCAAGTGGTTCAGCAACAGCAGCCGGAAGTTCAGGGTGGGATGAAGAGGGCTGATGAGGAGACGGTGGCTCATCGGCGTGAGCAACGGCTGCAGCGGCAGGCGGCACTTGCAAAATACGATGGGATGATGTCGCGGCGCGATAAGGAGTATATTATCCGGATCCAGATCTCGCAGCTGCTGACCGACGACCCGATGGCCGATGACTTTTACAGCCATATGTTCCAGCTGTCGCGCGGTGCAGCCCAGTCGCTTACGCAGTCACCTTTGGCAGCCCAGCCCATGGCGCACACCCAGCCGGTGCCGCAGTCCGTAGCCGCTGCCGACTTGCAGGGCCTGCTGGGCGAGACGCCGCGGGTGGGCCGTGGGCAGCGCAGCAACACGATGGCGCGGATGCAGCAGCAAGTGCAGCGCATCGTCAACGAGGCGCGGCGGCGGCCCAAAGTAGCGCACGTGGCGGCGGAGGGCGCATTGGGACGCATTTCGATAAACTCTGCGCGCAACCCTAAACAGGCGATCCAGGTGCAGCACGATGCAGGGACGCACGATGCAGGGCCCCATGGGGCGGCGCGGGGGCCGGCGGCATCACGGCGCGCAACACTTCGGGCGGTGGAGACAGCGTATGGCGCTGTGCTGCGGATGGAGCAGCAGGTGCGAGCGCAGCAGCCGAGCGACGCAGCGTATGCGGAGGCGCGTGAGCAGGCGTGGACGGCGCTGGGCGCAGCGCAGCCCATTCTGAACGAGTATCCGCATCCGCTGGTTCGGTTCCTGGGCGTCGCCAAAGGCACGCGTCTCATTCCGCGTCTGGTGCCGCATCTGTCGGTCGACCAGGTGCTGGCGCTGACCACAACGATCATCGCCAACTTTGAGAGCCTCGACGTGTGTCGCTTTGGCAGTTTCAGCCTGGCCGACGCCCAACGCCGCGACGCAACGGCCCTGTTCCTGCACGCCGCCATGCCGCCAGCCCTGGCATTCATGGCCGACACTCCGCTGCAAATAGTAAACGGTCTGTTTGCGCTATTTATGGAGCGCAACAACGTAGCCTGGGTGGCTCGGACACGCCCGGCTCAGGTGTTTTTGGCGGTAGTGCTTCGTCGCACGGCGGCGCTAAAGCAAGCGTATGCAGACAGCGCGGAGCTGTTCCAGGCAGCAGAGCTGTACGCGCATTTGTTTAATGCGCTGCGGGGAAACATCACTGCGTTGTTTCCGCCGCCGCCGCCGCCGTCGCAGCTGCCAGGCCCGGCCGATGACGTGCATGCGTGGCAGTTTTTGGCGGCACTCGCAGCGGCGGCATCCGTCGAGCAGCAGCATATGCTTGTGTCGGAGGCTCGGGGCCACGTGCTAACCAGCGTGCAATTGGCCAAAAGCGGGCATCTGCCGTCTGACGTGGCATCAGCTATCACTGCAAACGTCAACTTGTTCCTCAACGCACTGGGCCTGGACGCCTCGCAAGTCGCTGCATAACTTTTTTTATCGTTCAATCTCGGAAATCACATTTTGTTTCCCACCGAAAATTTTTTCTTTCACAAATGGCTGGTACCATTTCTCGTTTGTTTGTTTTGCGCGGTACCATTCTTTTTCGGCCCAGCACTCTCGTATTTTCGCGGTATTTTTCTCGCATGGACACAAGTGTACCCGCCGGCAGCTACCTGGTAAGTTTCATTAGTGTTAAAGTACAAAGTGAGAGATAACATACTAACACCAACGTGTAGGCGGCGGTCAGAGACCTCAACGGCTTGCAAACAAACTACCAAATAATCCAACAAATCAAAGCATCGGGCGGCCGGATGAACCAGCACAGCATTCCCGAGTTTTGTGCGTTTCTCGAGAAAATCGGACACTCTGTCAAAGACCTCGACAAACTGAATGTGATCCATGTGGCGGGCACTAAAGGCAAAGGCTCGACGTGTGCGTTCACGCAATCCATACTCACTCAACTGTCCGAGCAGCGGCGTGCGGAGGGCAAACAACCACTGAAAATCGGGCTGTTCACGTCGCCGCATTTGATCCAAGTGCGCGAACGCATCCAGATCAACGGCCAACCGATCTCCCAGCTGGACTTTGCCAAATACTTTTACGAAACGTTTGATGCGTTGCGCAGTCCACACTCCCCACTCCGTAAAGTATCTGTGGATTCGCCAAGTATGCCGATGTACTTTCGGTTTCTTACGCTTATGGCGTACCATACGTTTCTGCGCGAACAGGTGGATGTGGCCATAATGGAGGTGGGAGTGGGCGGTGAGTACGACTCGACCAATGTTGTACAACAGCCTGTAGTGTGCGGCATTGCGTCGTTGGGCATTGATCATCAGAACTCGTTGGGATCGACGATTGAGGAGATTGCGTGGCACAAGGCTGGAATTATAAAGCCCAAGGTGCCGGTGGTTTCGGTGGAACAAGTGCCGGAAGCACTAAAGGTTATTGAAGAGAGAGCACGGGAGAATGACGCAGAGTTACAAGTGGTAAAGCCCGTGGATGATGTGGAGCTGGGCATCCAGGGCGTTCATCAACGCGCCAATGCTGCGCTGGCTACAGAGTTGTGCCGCACGTGGGTGCAGCGCACACACAATGTTGCAGCCTCCGAGTCGTACATTGCTCGCGGTCTGCAACTGGCCAGCTGGCCGGGCCGCTCACAATCGTTCCCATCACCTCGCGTCCCTTCCCTCATCTGGCACGTCGACGGCGCCCACACCGTCGAAAGCATTCGAGCCTGCGCCAAATGGTTCTCATCAACATCATCTCCCTGCGTTCTGCTCTTCAACGCCGCCCACAACCGCGACGCCCGCATGTTGCTCGAAACATTGCACACACACGCCTCATGTACGTTTATTGGTGCGGTGTTTTGCCCAAATGTTAGTACACAACGCGCGGATAGTAATAACTTTACTGTGCAAAAGGACGACGAGTTGGTCGCGCAGTGGGAGAGTGCACGGGTGTGGCAGGAGCTTACGGGCAATCCGGTAAAAGTTGTGCCGAGTATTAATGAGGCTGTGGAGTATGTGGAAAATACGTATGAGGATGTTAGGGTGTTGGCTACGGGTAGTTTGCACTTGGTGGGCGGTGTGTTGGATGTTGCCAAAGGGTCTATATAATTTTTATTTTTTATATTGCTGTTAATGTTGAACAGATATTTGGCCTAATTTCATATTTTATATATCAACATTTAATCATTTGTTAGCCTTTTGCGCTCAGTGCTGCTTGGATACGCCTGTACGTGATACTTGGTGTATTATAATGCTATGTCTGGATTTCGTTTGTCTTTAGTGTTTGGTGACAGTGTGGAATTGCCACCTAATGTTCAGAGTATAGGTGTGTGCATATGGGTGATATGCCGATGTATTATATTACTTTTGACATGTTCCCGGTCATCTACATTTGCGACCTGGCTGTTGGATTTGAGATATGTGACCTGAACAAGCAGTATGTCACTCGATATTGCCTAGAGCGAGTGGTTGCCATAGTTTTCAATGTATGCGTCCTCTCGTATAATTGCATTTAAAGCTAGAAATGGTGGATGCCTGACTTGCGCACATCCGGCACAGAATTTAAGCTCAAGTACTGGTTGAAGGTCCGCAGTTCATGCAATAATAGTGCTTAGGCTGCTCGGGATTAAAATAACATATTCCAAGCAGCAGCCAACATGCTTGCAAGTGCCAAAGAAAGCAGACTTTAAACCTACAAAGGAAGACTTGTGAACTTGTAAGAGCTCACTTTGAGCGATGGATTTAAATAGGCAAAGTGTTCTTCAAGGCAAGAGAACCGTCTTTTACTGTTCTTTTGAAACTTTGAAATAATTATTCAATACTTTTTATTTTTCAAGCTTACGATGGCCAATCTTCCTGAAGATATTCTTAAACAAGTGTTTAACTTGGCAGCTGGGTTTATGGTCTATAACTACGAAAACTGGACAGAACAGTTAGTTTTGCTCTCCGTTTGTCAGAGATGGAGACAATATGCCCTGCCTTTGGTGTGCTATCACGCTGGGTTTGATTTTAAAGGCTCTGTTAAGAAATATATGGATTTAGAATCTATTGAGAGTACCTTGGTTACTAACGTTGACAAGTTGATGGCAATTGGTCATCCTGACCTAGTTAGGCACTTGGATATACGTGTTGACTGTAACAAGAATATGTTTGCATGTATAAAGCTTGTATTAGATAAGCTGAATGGTTATTCACCAGTGTGGAGCAGCATGCGTGTAATACGTATTGAGCTGGTAGCTAGAATTCCAGATAGTAGTAATGCTGCTGATGAGGCATTTGCATATGTCCAGATTGGTGTAGTAGTCGATAGAATGGCTAAAATGCTGCCAAATATTGTAAAGTTACAATTTCAAGACTTTTTCAACAATGAACACTCCAAAATATTCAATGGAAGACTAGCCGATGTGTATGCTCCAAATTTAAAAACTTTGACTGCATGTCAGCCAGTTCCACTTGATAATATAAATGCATTTAGCAAACTCTCCAGCTTACAGGTTGTATGTGAGAACAACACATCAATTTGCTTGCCACTGGCTCAAATAGACACTCTGAAATGTCTGAAATTGGAATATTTACCACACTCATTACAATGGTATAATATTGCACAAACCCAAAGCAACAAACTTGTGTTTTCTAATTTAAGAAAACTAGAAATAAGATATATCCCGCCTAGCGATAATAGCACAAGCGCTTATGCGTTTGATTCTCCCGAATTACACTTCCCAAAGCTTAAATATCTTACTATTGTAAACCCCGCTGATAATCAACTACTATTATCGCGAAGTGTGTTTGATTCCGAGCTTGAAATAGTGCATATTTATGCTAACATAGCTTACATAAAACAGCTAACCTACATTAAATTACCAAACATCAATCGATTGACATTGTATGCCACACATACAAACCATGGTAGTCTAGGCAGTGCATTACACACGTTATGCAAAGTTGCTAAAAATGCACATACCATTGATTGTATGCGCTTAATTATTAAAGAACATGCATCTATGGATTTGACCGGATGTGACGTCTATCCGCCTATTTCATTTGTACACATTAGCAATATAACAAATTATAAACAGGTATTTAGTCTAGTGCAACGTTTACCATGCCTGAAAAAGCTAAACCTGAACTCTGTTGAAACAGACAATATCAACCTTGATGAACTTGAAACTTTGCTAAACAACCAACAAGACGTTGGTCCAATTAGCTCAAGTGTTGAGCAAGTAGCTGTTACATACAGCGATATATTATCATCACAAACTGTAGTCGGGTTTACTACGCTTTTGTTAGTTGGGCTGCCTGCTCTTAAAAAATTACAAGCAGTGCAACTTGACGAGAGTGTACTATTAGTTAATATATATGAGTACAAAGCGCGCTATCCACATTTAGAAAATGTGCAGATACATGCCCGTTATTAGTTTTTAACCTAATAGCTTAATATACTTTTGTTGAATTAAATAATAAATAATAACAGCATACAGAGTTTATTGGAGTTATCAAATTGTTTTTACTACTTTCCTGCCAATTTTAAAACTATTGTGAGCAGCATGCTGCCGTCACGCATTCTTGTAAAATGGCCAGGATATAAGTATAGCTCAAATACTGGTAGAAGATCTGTAGTTCATGCAACAATATTGCCAATACTGCTCAGGAGTTAAATAGTAGGTTCCAAAATAGTCGCCACTGAGCTTAAAAATTCCAAAGAATGCAGACGTTAAACCTACAAAGTTTTGTGCAGCAAAATGTGTCCTTTGAGATATGGATGTGTGACGTTTAGCTATGCGGAGCTCGAAACGTACATGACTTATGCAGGAATCTTATTTTTGAAGAAAATTATAAAGCCATATGAAAACGCTTGAGAAACTATCATTTTTGCGCCGTCCGCGCTTACTATTTATATGAGAATTGCTAGCTTGTACTTAATCTTGCTATTCGCACATTTGCACGTTAACGCGTCTCCAGATGCTAGCATTTAATATCGGGCAATTTATGGAAGCTTATAAAAGAGCCGCTGCGACGTCATTAGATCATGACTTGCAGAGGTAGTGTATCGCATGATGTCACAGAATGTAAATTTTACTAAATCTCGGAAAGGACATGAATGAATTGTTTTGATTTTCCCGCGGGTAAAACACACGATCAGTTTAAAAAAGCTCAGTAAAAGCATATTCATTTTTTATAGTAAGGCATGGAGCTCAATTTTACGAAACTCTGTATCAAAATCCTTTGTAGATTTATTTACATGTCGCTTATTGTTCTCTGTTAATGTAATGAACTTTAATTGAATAAAAGGAAAATAAAAGCAAAAATGGAGATTATTGCAGGCTGGACAGCAGCTGTTCACGGCGCTCGGGCGACAGAGACTGCAAGGCAGCAAGCAGCGCATCATCCGACGCAGAACTGACGTGCTGCACCATGTTCTCCGCCTCAACCTTTGCCTTCCACGCATCAAACAGCTCTTCCACACGGTCAGTCTTCTGCTCGAGCCATGCCGCCACCACCTTGTCATCCTCAAACGCATCATCGTTCTCTTCATTGGCAAACCACTCGCGCAGCAACTGCTGCTGCTCGTCGCGCGTAACAGTGGACACAACCGTAGAAATACGACGGCGCAGCGCTTCCTCAAGCAACCGGCGCTTGAGACGGTAGTAAAAGTATTCGCGAGCTGTAGCCCATTGTACTTCACGACGGATTACGCCCTTGGCGGCCATGCGGCCGGCACGGTCGTGCAAGTCAGCAAACTGAACGGCAATCTGCGTGTACACAGGCAGCAACAAGCGCTCGCGGGTCTCGAGCTGCTGCTTGATCTCAGATTTCTGGGCAGGCGAAAGATCTGGGTTGCTCAATGTCTGGCGCAGCTCGCGTACTTGCGGGTCAATGCGCTCCATGCATGCGAGCATCTGCGGCTTGCGGAACTTGATCTCGACAATGCCTTCGGGCTCGAGCACACCGCCTCTTGACTTTGAGTCAGCGTACATTTCCATCATCTCCGGGTTAATTGTCGGATCCACCACAACCCAGGCGCCGCCACGCAGCTCGCCGTTCGGGATAATGTACACAAACACCGGCTGCTTGTACTTTGTCAGCGCATCGACAATGTACGCGCCGTACTTGAGTACCTCAAAGTACATGTCGCGCTGGCCGCCTGAGAATCCACGCCAGTTGGCAAAGATCATGAGCGGCAGTTGCTCGCCGTTGTTAAAGTCGGCAATGGCCTGAGCGGTCTTGTACGCGCTGTTTGGGTACCACACGGTACCAGCCTCTTGCAGCACCTGCTCCTCAGAGGTCGGGTTGGCCGGATCCGCTGGAATGATGTTCTCAACCGTACGGCTCTCAACGGCAATCACACCCATCGGGATGCCGCCCAGGCGAGCGCGACCAGTAACCACAGTACGTGCCCAGCCGCCAAGTGTCTCGACAAATGATCCACGGTCAAAGAACCCGCTGAGCCAGCCAGACTCGGTGTCGGCACCAGCCAGGAAAAGACGCGGATCCGATGGGCCCGAAGGCGGCTCATACGCAATCGGACGGTTAACCGGGTCGTTCTGCATCGCCGGCGCCACTGGCAGCAGCGCCGCATCACGCACTGCGGGCACAAATGACAGCCAGCGCACAATCTTGCAAATTCCCGAAAAGTCGTTCTCGGCAGTCAAGTGTGACACACCGTTCTTGTACATGACCTGCGTGCCACCGAGCTGCAGGTTCGACGTGTACACTTCGCGTCCCAGCACCTTGTTCAGGGCCGGTGCACCGGTAAGGATGATTGGCTGGCCCTCATTCTGGATCGAGCGCTGGCCCAGGCGCACCAGGTACGCACCAATGCCCACCGAGCGGCATGTAACCAGAGTAACTGTGAAAATGTCATTGTACGCACGCGATGTCTCGCCAGCAATCATGCCGGAGCCGCGCAGGTTCTCAACGCCCAAACCGTCGGTGCTTCCAACAATGGTCAGCAGGCGATGCCGCACTTCGCCGCTGGGCATCGTCACCGGCTCAGTAATGACCGAGCGCACTTGACCATCTTCACGTGCCTCGAGCTTCGCATAGTCGTCCTCGTTCAAGTACAGATACTCAAAGCCCTGCTCGGGGTCAGCATCGTCGCGCCAGCACGGGCGGAACAGCTCACGGATCTCGTCAGCCAGCCCAATGCGTGCGCCAGAGTTCGCAGACAAGTACACGCGAGGCAGACCATGCTGCCGCGCATACTGTGTAGCACGGTAGAACAGCACATCTTCATCGACGCCAAACGAACCAATCTTGAACGTAATGTCGTTGGCAATAACAACAATACGACGGCCAGCTGGGCTCTCGGGCGTGTACATGGTAAGCACCCAGGCAACCATTCCACATGTGTTGCGGCCAGCGTCGCGGTCCGACTCTACCAGCATCTGTGTTGCGTCGTCCCACACCAGCTCATGCGCCTCGACCAGCTGAGCCGGCGCAGACACTGAGCCGCCACCAAGCTTGGCTACGCGCGCCCACTGCACAGACACTGCCTGCTGGAACAGATCGGGGAAGTCATACACATACGTCGTTCCCATAATATGCGCCTTGTAGCGACGAGGCTGCAGCCATTCCTTGGGCTGGTGCGGCGTCGCCACCAGCATGTTGTTGTATGAGCCAGGTGGCGAGTCGAGCGAGCGGAACACCCACTCACCATTGTCGTCGCGCTGCTCAACATAGTTCTCGAGCTTTGGCACAAACCCAGACTTGTTGAAGATGCAGAACCGGAACGGCGTCGGCATGTCGTTGTCGCTGCCTGTCTGCACCAGGAACCGGATCTCAGCTGCCGTCACCCGCAGACGGAACAGCCGCTTGCCGTGACGCTCCAGGAAGCCGCGGTATGCCGGCTCAAACTGCGATGCATCCAGGTTGAAAATTGGCAAAAAGCTGATAAACAGGTGGTTGCAGTCGCTGTTGGGATACTCGGCCGACAGAATCTCCAGCGCATCGAGGATATCGTTGAGCAGGCGATCGGTCTCCGAAACCAGGTAATCCACCGTAGCCACCGCCGTGCTGAGCCGGCCAGGGCGCACCAGCACGCGCACAAAGAACCGGCTATCAGCTGCGTTCTGCTTGCTGACACCGTGGTAAATGTGCAGCTGCCGGTTGTCGCTGAAGCACGGCCGGATATCAAAGTTAGCCAACCGAGGCAGCTCGAGTTGATACGCCAGTCCTGGCTCAATGTGCCGGATCGTCATATCTTCAGCATAATCGGTGTTCTCGCGGAATGTAAATGTTCCTGGGTGCTGCCCAGCGCGTTGCAGCACAAACGTAAGGCGGCGGATACCGTTGTCACGCAAATCGACTGCATGTGATGCAGCAAACTGTTGCAGACGCTCTGACCATGTATCGTCGTCAAATGGATCGTCTTGCGGCACCTGCAGCGCTACATTCAGGACATGACTGTAGCGAGGACTACGGCTGGATGCTACTCCACGCTTGGTATCGCCGGTCAGCGCACTCATTGGTGCAAAGCGGCCCAGTGGCCTCATACCCAGCGCCGGTGACTCGGAACGCGAGCTCGCCTCAGTGTTGCCCGAAATCAGCCCACACAGACGCTCAAAGTGCTCCTCCATGCGCTCAAACGTATCAAACGCAGCCATAGCGCCCTGGCGCAGGTACTGCTCGGGATCGGCGTCATTGTCAACGGCAAAGTCCATGTCCGACACGCTCATAATGCGCTTGAGGTCAGACACGCTCGTGTTTGCGCCAACCTGGCCAGCAAACATGCCCGACGAGTCATCCTGCAGAATAAAGCGCCAGTGCACCATAAACGGAGCATCTTCCTCAGTTGAGTAGTCAAAGTCAACCAGGTTGTACATGTGGTACGCGCGACGCACATACACCTCCAGCGCTGCCAGCCGCACATAAGGGTTCTCATGGTGCAAAAAGCTCTGCAGAACGTCAAACACGTAGTAGTTGGTGACAATCAGATCCTTGATCGCATCGTAGCGTGGCGTGCGGTACTCTTCGCCGCTGCCATACACAGTCTCCGACACAGACGACCGGAGAATGTGCTCCATCTGCCGCTGCCGCTCCTCAAGCGACGGTACCTGGCACTGTAGCAGCACTTCGCGCGCCTTGAGCGCAACCTTGGCGGTTGCACGGCCTGACAGCTCAGCCAGGCCCTTCAGCACCTCCTCGTATGCTGCGTCCAGCGTGCCACTTTGGGTGTTGACCGGACGAATAACGTCAAGCATCGCCAAAACAATCTTGTTCTTGGCAGCCACACCAGCATGCGAGACCATCGCATCGATGATCAACTCAGGCTGCGTACGGTGCTTTTCGCGCAGTGCAAAGAAGCCCTCCTCCTCGTTGGCGCATTTGGCAAACACAGCTTCGGCATCGTAGTAGCGCTGCAGCAGCGCAGTAAACGTCTGCCGCTCGTGTGCAGCCAGACCGTGCTTGTAGCTTCCCAGGACTTGGTTGATTGGCTGCAGCGTGGCCGTCAGCGTGATAGCCTCCGACGGCGACATCTCGCCAATAAACGAGTTGACAATTGCCAGTAGCTCGGTTGCAGGGAACCCAGAGCTGTACTCGTGTGCCTTGGCCAGCTCGGCCTGTAGCGCAGTCGTGAGCTGCGGAGGCAGACGGCTGTGCAGTGCCGACAGCACCTCATTGAACTCGAGGAACGGCAGCTCTGGGCGCTGCAACAACTCGGAAATCTGTTGCAGCAGCTGTGCTGCGGGCTGTGGCGAATCGTAGCCGTCCAGCGCATTGGTCAGCAGCACCAGGCTGCGACGCAGCAGCTGGTGGGTCTTGGTTCCATACGCTTGAGGTGGGCCACATGCGGCCAGCTGGCCTTCAAAGGGCTTGGCGTGCTTGACAAGCGAAGGGTCGTCCAGCGTCAGCACACCAATAACCTCACCAGCACCCAGCGCGGCACCTGGCTGCTTGACAAACTGCACCACACCGTCTTCGGATGTCGTGAGCTGCATGTACATCTTCATAACCTCAATTTCGGCATATGCCTCGCCGCACTTTACGTGGTCGCCAGAATCGACCAGGAAACGCACCAGCTTGCCTGGCGACGGTGAGCGCAGCTGCGTCGGATCGACTTCTTCCTCAAGCAGGCATGTGCGCTCATCAACCAATAGGCGTGTGGCACCGACTTCAGCGCTGGTGTAGCACGCGTGGCTCTTGCCGTCCATAAGCACCAAAATACCACCGTCGCTGAGAGGCCGCACATCGACGGCAACCTTGGCGCCGTTGATGTAAAGAATCCAGCCTGTTGGTCCAGTGCGGCTAGCAATAAACTTGTACCGCATGCCCTCGTAAATAAACTCAATCAGGAACGCAGTTTTGAGCAGCTCCTTGTTAGGCGCCTGTCCACGATCCATCGCCTTCTTGAACGCATCCAGCAGCTGCACGCTCTCGTTTTGTGCCATTGTGGCAGCACCGCAGATCACAGCCAACTCAGTGTCAGGGCGCTCGGCCGTCAAATGCGCTGAAATGAGCCGATCCAGCCACGCTGTGGTGAAGGCGTTTGAGCGGAAGTCAGGCATTTCGAGCAGACGCACCAAATACTCAACTGTCGTCCGGAAGTCACCGCGAATCGAAATCTCCTTCAGCGCCACAACCATCGACTGCCGTGCCTGCTCGCGGCTGCTGCCATACGCAAATATGTGCCCAAACTGCGAATCGGCGTATTCGTGCAGACCGCCATTTGCCGAGACCGAAAAGTATCCCCACACATTGGTGCTGCTGCGGAAGTTGAGCGACTGCATCATGCCGCTGCTGGGCTTGAACCCTGCCTCGGGGTTCTCGGCCGTAATGCGCACGGCAATGACGTGGCCCTTGGCGCGCGGCTTGCGCTGCACCTCGCTCGACTGTGGCGACGCAAACCCAAAGTCAATCGGGCTCGTGCCGTTGGGATCCAGACCATATAGGTGGCGGATCTCGCGGATACGGTGCAGCGGGATTCCCATCGACACAAGCAGCTGTGCCGCCGGCAAATTGACGCCTGACACCATCTCAGTAGTCGGATGCTCTACCTGCAGCCGTGGGTTGAGCTCCAAAAAGTAAAACTTGTCGTCGGCTGGTGTATACAGGTACTCGACTGTACCGGCACTGACGTAACCAACCAGCTGCGCCAGCCGCACCGCTGCCTTCTCCATCTGCTCAAAAGTCTCTGGCGGGGCAATCGTAACCGGTGCCTCTTCGATAATCTTCTGATG
>JANBSY010000003.1:0-78470 GCA_027578435.1 Coemansia sp. RSA 1937 | reverse complement strand
CTGATGGCGGCGCTGCACCGAGCAATCGCGTCCAAAGAGCGAAATGGCGTTACCATACTGGTCCGCCAACACCTGCACCTCCAAGTGGCGCGACTCGCCTGCCAGCTTCATGATAAAGATTGGTGAGCCGGGTACTTCAGCCTGGCACTGGTAGAACGCCGATGCAAAGTCGGTTTCCTTGGACACCATCCGGATACCCTTGCCGCCACCGCCCTCACTGGCCTTGATCATGACTGGGAACCCAATGCGCAGTGCCTGCTTCAAGCCCTCGTCCATGTTGTGCGTAGTAGCCGCGTGGTACGCGTCGTCAGGCACCTCCAAATGACCGGCCTCGTTGACTCTCGTGTCCGTGATTCCGTCACCGCTCCACGGCATCGTTGGCACCTCGGCGTGCTGAGCTACAATTGTCGACGAGATCTTGTCGCCCAGGCTGCGCATCGCAGACCCCGGCGGGCCAATAAACACAACCTTGCTCTTGCTAGCCCGCAGCGACTCGGGAAGCAGTGGGTTCTCGGATGCATGGCCCCAGCCGGCCCACACTGCGTGAGCTCCAGTCCGCTCAGCAACATCAACAATGAGCTCGACATTGGCGTAGTTGTTGTTGTTGGTTCCGCTGGGCACCTCGACGTACTGGTCCGCCATGCGAATGTACTCGGCATTGACCTTTAGATCCTCTGGCGTAGCCATCGCCACAAACTCGATTGCACGCTCGTCGCCAAACGTTGCGTACGCCCATTGCCGCACACTGCGGATCTCTTTCACCGCCGCAATGCCATTGTTAGCAATAAGCACACGTGTGATTACTGTGTGTCCGCCGTTGTCCTTGACAAAGTCGCGCACCGTGTGGTTTGTTGCAATATCGACCGTATTGCCGCCTACCGACTCAGAATCAGAACAAGTCATTGAAGTGTTAGAAAATTGATCGTTGCGTTAATGCTTTAAAAAGAAAGCCGAAAAATGAGGGAGCCGCTTAAAGAAAGAGAAGCTCTGCATTCATTGTATGTGTCAGAGCACCACGTTGCAGAGCTACCGTTGTCCAATTATTATCTTCCAAATTCCTGATCTGAGGGCAGTAGCCAGACACGATATTCCTGCCACTGCATCGTAACTATAAAGTAACCAGAACTAATGCACTATGCAGTACTTACCAATAAACTGTTCAACTGACTGAAGAACCGCCATAACTAAAATAAAAGTGCTTTAAACCTGCAGTAGCTTTTGATCTTTACAAGTAGAAGCACTCAGTTGTTCGCTCTTTGCTTGTCGGGACTACAGTGGCATGTCAGTAAAGCCAATAAACTTTGTTAGCAGTTTTGTTTAAAGTGCCAATCCGCATACCCACGTTTGTCAATAAAAATTGTTTTCACGCGCTCGTACAGCAGAGTTCCCCTTTTGGATGGAAAAGGCCCAAACTGTTTAAGGGTCTTGCCAGTTCCAGCTATGTGCTTACTCAGCATCGACACATACCGTTATATAAACAAGAGCTTTGGCTTTTGTATGCTGTGAAATGCGCTCGAATTCAAGTACGCAGTTTGTAATAAGCGAACCAGCTATAGAAAGTCAAAATAATAAGAGAAAACCTGTTGCTCAGTTTTTGTGCAAATATGACAGGATCGGGAAAGAAAAGAGCCACACGATCCGTCCTTTGCTTATTTGTGTGGCCAGCACCGCAAGGCTTGATACAAAGGTAGAGTGAGGAGCAAAAAAGCCTGCATAATCGACAAACAATTCTGGTGGAAGTTCCTCATAGGTCGGGTTTTGATTATTCTTATCACAGCGGAGAGCCGCTCGGATCACAGGTCGGTAGACCCCAATCAGCTCGGTTCATCGGCTCGACTCGTCGGCTTACAGAGTCGGTGAGCTGCGGTCGAGCTGGTTTGGTGAACCGGAAGACAAGAGCGCTGGCTGAGCTGGTTCTTTGGTTCATCAAGCCATAGCTCGCCTATGGCTTGCCGGCTAACTGAGCTGTGGTCAAGCCAGGTCATGTTTATGTTAACCGGGTGCTTAGAAAGATGCTGAAAAATTGTACTATATATTGTAACCAAGGCGTTCTTGGCAGTGCATTAAACGCGTTGTGCAAAGTTGCCAAAAATGCACATACCATTGATGATATGCGCTTAATTATTAAAGAACATGCATCTATGGATTTGACTGGATGGGACGTTTATCCGCCTATTTCATTTGTACACTTTAACAAAATTACAAATTACGAACATGTATTTAGTCTAGTGCAACGTTTACTACATTTGAAATGGCTAAATCTGTACTCTGTTAACACGGACAATATCAACCTTGATAAACTTGAGACTTTGCTAAACGACCAACAAGGTGTTGCTCCAATTGGCTTAAGCGTAGAGTACGTTAATGTTTCTTACAACGGAATATTCTCAAATCAAACTGCAATTGAGTTTGCAACGCTCTTGTTATTTGGGTTACCCGCTCTTGAAAAGTTACAGGCAATGAAACTTGACAAGATTATACTATTGAATATTATAAATAAGCGCAAAGCACGCTATCCACACTTGGAAAATGTTTGGACATTTTGATAATAACTATTACAAGGATTGGTATTCAATAAAACATGAAAAAGGTTGTGCAATGGTTTGGGTATTATTGGATACATAAAAGTTGGATATCCATATCTTCCACGAAAGAGAGGTACTGTTGTTGTGAAACACTGCACCATTCTGGAGACTAAAGAACCTTGGTACCAAACTGGAGCATGTCCTCGGATTTAGACATTTTCCAGCAATATATTGACCCCAAGCATACAAAGATTCACCGACCACAGAATTGAGGTCATAGATTGACTAGCCTTGTACTTTTATTATAATTAAAAACATCTCTGGGGCAGCTCAAGGACCTGCTTGGTTATCGTAACCCGCATCCAACATCAATTGGATTAACGTAATCATTAACTAGATATATCAACACAAAGCCAACAACACGCTATAAAAGTTATATATACTGGTTTAACTGACGTACGTAGTCATAATGAGCAACTGCACAAAAAAAGTTCCTTGGCACATGTCACAATCTGTGAATTTCTATTTTTGGGCAAAACATTGGCCCAGTTTTTTGTGATTTTGTTCACACATGACATGCCCAAGTAACATTATTTAAATTGCCAAGCGTCGCAACCATATGCAGGTCATAAGGATGTTCACGAGATTCAGCATGCTGCCTTATTTTGGCAATTGAATAATTTGTATTAAATAGGGATATCCAGAAAAGAATTTGGGGAATTTTCGGTCCTTGTCTGTTGTCTCTTTGCGTTGTCGTAAGCAAGTATTTGTTTAAAGAATAAAAATCTCCGTGTCTCGTTCTTTTTGAACACGTAAAGAAAACCCTCGTGTTGACCTTTTCAATATATTACTTATTTAAAGAATAGTCGGAAAGGACAATAACTTTGAATAGTGGAAATGGTGTCTGTTTGCTTTGGTTGGGTTCAAAGCCAAGATTCTAAACATCTTTGGGTTGGCAACTGCGATTACATGTATTTCATTCACCATTCATATTTCCCACATGTTCATGGGACATATTGCTTTGTGGATGGCTTGTCAAAATAAAAATATGCAGTCTAATAGAGCTATGGATAGCTTTGTTGCAGGTCATGTTCAACCCCCAGGGATGGGGAATTGCCCTTGGGTATTGGCACTCGTCTCCGCAGTTTTTCCGTTTCCCAACCTAATATTGACAGCATTGTTCGCCTTATAAAAGACGAGAACGGAGGACGTCTGCCGTCTACTTCTCATCTCTACTACACTTGCAATTCATATTCGCTAAACATTTGCTTTGTATAGGCAATTTATCCGTCAAAATACTTCTGAACTATCTACACATATTCAAGCATGAGCAACTGGCATATTTGCAAGGTCCGCACACCGGATGCGCCCGAGCCCGAGGTTACTTATTGGTGTGCTCACCACAACGCGCTCACGAACCATTATGTTCATTCAAGAATAATTAATGAAGCGGTTGACCAAGTTAAAGACATCATTGGCTTGCACGAGTTTGTATTTACACAAGCAAAGGCACCCGAAAAGACGCCATGGCAGGAATATCAGGATTCCTTGACTGAGTACTATAAGGCTCACCCACACGCGCACTGCCATTACCACTGCGGACACCACTAGGTAATCACTTCCTTTAGAGGATGTGGCGAGAATACCGCTTTATTTAACAATTCTTTTATTTTCCATTGAAGTATACATAAACTCCAATTAAACTATACATTTAATATCTCGGCTGAACCTTACATTACAGCAATACATGTATAAACCCCAATAACCAGGCATATATTAAAAACGGTTATCAGTATAAAACAATTTTATCTATTTGTACTAACTGCCAGTCTTGCCTGAGCTCTTCAGTGGTGGCAGTCGTATCTCAATAATGCGGCAGTGGCCAGGAGTGCCCTCGGGAAAAAGTCGGGTGCCCGATGCACCTCCTAGACCGGGCACAACATGGCGGGGCGGCGGACGAAATGGTGTCCTAAGCAGCTGGGAAGACGGCTTCAGTAGCGCCATTGATGCAGGACGAGTAACAGGTACTGACACTGCGCTAGCATCGTCGCAAGCACTATGACTCTCGGATTCAGGAGCGCCATCAGCGCTAAAGCTAGAGCTAGGCTCAGCGCTCGTGCTGGGCTCGTCGTCGGCAGGCACTCCCACAGGCTCAGGGCCAACAGCAATATGCAGCACGGTTGAGCGCGAGTCTGGGTTGAGGCAGGTGGTGTGCGGAATGCGGATGATGCTCAGGAGCACACCAGTTTCGATATGGCGGACTTCCAAAAAGCGCGTGTTCACAGCCACTACATATGGCGGGCGGAACGTGACAGCGTGCGGACGCATCTCCCAGCGCACAAACACATCAGGCCGCGAGCGACGGCCAAAGTTGTCAATAAAGAAGGCACACGTGTCATAACACAGCAGGAACTCGCGCCCGACTTTGCATACGGCCAGGGCACGCGCAGCCGCCGGCACAAACGAAAAGTCGTCGTCCAGCGGATCAGGCAGACTGCGCAGCACACGAGCCTGCTGCACATCGACCACGTCAAAGCCGCGAGCGCCCACCACACACAGCTTGCGCCGCAAAAAGTGCACCTTTGTCGCACGACCACCAACAGCAAACTCACCAACCAAGCGAAGACACGCATCAGGGCCAGAGTAAACCGTGCGCAGGGTACCTCCAACATCCGGCTCATCGCGTGGCGATGGCTGCAGGCACTTGAACTGAGAGCGGCCTCCGCGTGGCTTCATCAGCACAATCAGTGGCCGGCCCAGGAAGGCACCAACGTCAAAGAAAGCAACGCCTGACGCCAGCTTTGCAGCGCTCACGCCGCCACCAGCTGCCGCAGCAGCCTTTTCAATCTCGGTCAGAGCAAAGCACAGCAACGTAGAATCGCTAAGCACAATGACCATGTTGAAGCGCTTCATCACATGAATTCGTGTCACCACTGGCACAGCGCTAACGCGTACCACTGACGTCGGCACGCCGTAGATTCCCATGTGCAGTCCATCGCGGCTGCCGTACAGCGCCATCTGGCAGCCCGACAGCAGCGACACAAACGCAGCTGAACACAGCGGAGCGCGTGTCGCTGCAAAGTCGCGATCCGATACAACTCGAGAATCGGTGTGGGCCTCAACCAGAGTCTGTGCCACGCGCACACGCCGCCGCACCGCTCGCACCCAAGCATCGCGCTCAGCTGCCGACGCTGCCACCAGCGTACGGCTCAGCGCACTGCAGCCAATATGCTCAAACGTCAGGGCAGCTCGCGCCGTTGCTGATTGCTGAGCTAGGAACATGCGAGCAAGCGCACGAGGTTCAGCTGCGGCTGCTGCTGCGTCCAGCATCGATATTGGAATGATGCGGTCGTCGGCCACATACTGCGACACGCCGCGTGCATGCGGTACGCGCTCCTCGGTCGCCATGATCAGCGAATTATCAAACAGAAACACCAGCACTTGGCCGCTGCCGTCCAGCGCCTGCAACACGCCCTCACGCTCCAGTCGCCGCGTCGGGCTGTCCAGCGCCAGGCTTTCGCGAGCGCCAGCCACCAGCCGCAGACGCTGACTGATTTGGCGGATGCGCAACTGCGCTGCTGCCTCGCCTGTGCGCCGGTCAATCTCGCCCAGCGCTGCACGCACCTTTGCTGCTGCGCTGTGCAGCTGCTCTGCATCGGCAGCTACAGGCGTGCGCCGTGCAATAGCATCAAGCAGAAGTGGATACCGCGCCAGCCGCGTCGCCGGCCGGCCAATAAAGCTCTGCACAGGCAGTCGCCGTGCAGCTGGTGTTTCCTCAGCGCGCTGCAGAAATTGGCCCATCGCTGCGCTGCACAAAAGTTCGGCCTCCAATCCACACTGCGCATCAGGCACATGCACCGCATATTCAATAAACGAATCCAGGTTATCGGCCCAAGCGTCAAAAATGTCGCCTACTGTCGCCACCACGGGCGAAGCCGCCTGGCGCTCACGCAGCTGTGCGCACAGTGCCATGCTGTTGGCTTCGAGCTCGCGATAGTTGAAGAACAACATATCGACAAACTCTGCAACGCTGCCGCTGCTGAGCTCCACGGCGTGTTCGCTGAGCAGTGGCTCCACATACAGCGTGTGGATCAGCTGCAGATCACGCAGGTATCCATGCTCGGTGCTAATGATCTCAAAAATCGCCTCCTGCCGCGCCACCGCCTCAGACCCAAGCTCCTGCATCAGCGCTGCTGGCACCGTGTCGCGCCACAGCTGCAATTGCATTGTGCACGACACCCGCCGATTTGTGTCATCACTGCTCAGTGTCACTGACGACGCCCGTTCGCCCACGCTCTCTGCGCGCGCTCGAGACTCCAGTGCGTCTGGCGTTACGTGTCGCCGCCGCAGTGTTGCGCCTTTGCTGATTCGCCGCGAGTCTTCGTTAACTCCATCCATGTCACTGCGCGTATCGGTGCTGTGCGCTGTACGTGGCCGCGGAAAGTGCGGAATGCTGCTGCTGAAAAATGCGTTTACTGACGCTGTGCTTCGACTGGCGTCGGTTGCCACCGTCTCGGCTGTGGTTGCCGCAATACCGATCCGCTGTGGGTCGACTCGTTGAGAGTTGATCTGCTGTGTGCTAACCTGTGGTGTGCTGGGCGTCATCTCACCGTCCCGCCCGAACATTCGCGAGCCCAGCATCTGCGTACCTGTGCTGTACCGCCGGGCATGCTGCCGCTGTGGCCACACGTCCATCTGCATCACCGATGCACAAGCTACGCTGTCGCTGTGGTGCGTGCTGGCCATTGAATTCCGTGCCCGGAACCCCAGCTGAGATTCGTCTACTGACTGCCGTTGCACATACGCCATCTCGTCCAGCCATGCGTCACACGCCTGGGCAAATATTACCGACTCGCTGTCCGTCTGCCTCGGTGCTCCCGGCAGCGACATCCGCCGGCTGCTCGTGTCATTGCTGAATATGCTGCTGCCGCGTCGCCGGATGTTTTCGCTGCCCCACCGCTGCTGGTGCTGCCCCCACTCGGTCAATGACAGCGCCTGAGAGTTACGCTGCTGCTGCTGGTGCTGCTCCCACTCGCCAAACGACACCTGTGAGTTCCGCTGCATAATGTCGCTGCCCGCCGTGCTTTCGTCGGCTCCTACGCTGTCTCGGCTTGGCTCCGCTGTGTCACTGCTTTCACCCAAGGATGGGGTTGACTCGTGTTCATCTTCGTCCCCGTTAAGCGACATCACCTCTGGCGTGTCCTGGTCCGTAGACTCGGGTTCTGCTGAGCGTCTCCAGGTACTGAGCAGTCCGTCAAACTCGCCAGTCGGAATATCCACTTCAGGGATTGTTGGTGTGGCTGTGCCGTCGCTGCAACGGTTGCCATTGGCCAGCGCCGTATCGCTGGCATCAGCTGCGAGCAGAACATGTGCTACAAGCGTCTCTGACGGCGAGTCGGTCGACCACCGTTTTATTCCTCCTAATGTGATGCTCTCTGCCACCGATCGCCGCACGTCCAACGGCGCTACTGGCGGTGGTGGGCTGCTCTGTGTCCGGCCCTCGTTGGATTTCGTGTCGCGGCTGGCTGCTGATACTGTGCTACGTGACCGGTGAATACTGGAGCGTGAGCTGACATGCGACTGCGACGATGACGTCGTGCGCGGGTGAAGGTGGCTGCGTAAATCATTGTACCGCTTGCGTGTTTGTGTTTTGGCCCGCTGCAGCGTCTCGCCCTTGTTCAGCGACTTGAGAATATCATGTGCTTCGGCTGTGAGTGTGTAGATCTCTGCCGTGCTGTCAATAACCGTGCCCTGCCGGTCACTTTCTGCCGACGGCCCCGAGACATGTGTGTACAGGCTGCAGTCTATCAGCCGCGAGGCCACGTTGGCCGCAAGCTTCCGGTCGGGAAGCTTAAAGTGGTCCAGGATTATGTCCTACACCATCATACAAATTCAAGACAAGAGATTGAGTCTGGACACATGCTGCAATTCTGTGGAGAACAACGCCTCGTTCTGGGTTTCTTTTTTGCCGCTGTTCCACGTGGCTTTAAGCATGTCGGCCGAGTTCATGCGGGGTGGAAAAGTGCGTGTATGCGGCGCAATATGTGCCTGGTCTAAAGCTATAGCATGTGCCACATGGGCAGCCAGCGCAATAGAAATTAAGGATTCTCTTAAAGGCAAAAAGAGAAAGTCAAGTAATGACCAAGCTGACTGCCAGTGTTGCCGATCAAACATACAAATGCAAGGGAACAAATACGAAATGATAATCCCAAGTTGGTAACGTCATCAGCACCCACTTACCACAATTTGCTCGCCAGTAAACACTGAATGGTACTGCCGCCCGTCCAGCTCAAAGCTGCTGAGCGTGAGCTGCCGCAGAAACACCATTTTGATTTCTTCTGCTGGCGACGCTAGCTTTTTGGCGTCTGCGTTCTCGGTGCTGGCGCCCTTTTTAAGCCAGCTGGTCAGCGACGACCCCTTGAGCCGACGACTTGCTCCGGCTGGACCGCTTTGTGCTGTTGCCATCTCTTTCGCTGCGGATATATGTATGTATGCGTATGTATGTGATGTCTAGGGATAAATCCGCGCCCAGAACAATATCCGAGTAACGAGCGAGAAAATAAAAGCGCAGAAGAAAAAGGTCGTATGGGTGGGAATAAAGGCAGAGAATACAAAATGCTAAAGAGCAAAGTCAAGAGGGGAGGGGAGGAAGGGAGGGGAGACTTGTAAATGTGTGTATGCGGCCTGGGTTGTAATAGAGAAAAATATAAAATGGCCAATACTGAGCAACAGATGGCAAAAAGATACCCAAGGCTAATAAGCGCTGACCCTTATTCCCGTGTTCTGAAATACCGCTCAAATATCGACTAGGCTTGGCTGGTCAATGCAAAGGGAAAACAAACTGAACAAACGCGGCACGCAGTGTGTGCGCTTCTAGCTGGAAAAAGGAAATAAACAAGCAGAACAAGCGAACAAGCCCGAAAATAACAATAATTTCGGGGCTATTGAAAACGAAATGGACGCAGAAATAAACAAGGACAAGCTAGCTTCCAAAAGAGTCAGGATGGAAGAGGGAAAATTGAGCGCAGATGGCTTGTCGCAATAGAAAAAGTGAGGCGCGTATGTTTAACGAAAATCGTAATAATATAAATTACCAGAACCAAGAAACGAAATGATTAGAAAAAGTCTGGCGACTCTAAAGTCTAGATACGGGGGCTTGCCCAGCGCGGAACAAGAAGCGAACAAGCTGTCATACAGGATGGTTGTGGTAGCACAAATAGCCGAGTGTGTGAGTGGAAATAATATGAGCCAACGAGATGTGGGGAGCCCATGCTCGCCGCGTGCCCTCGTGAGCAGTTAAAATTGTTGGTTGCGTGAACGCGCCTTTGTTCCCTTCCACTAGCAAAGAACTAATCCCACACTCGCACATCCCTAATACTACTTTGCACATGTTCCCACAGGAAAAATTGGTAAATTAGGGCCTAGAGCAGTAACCCCCGCCTTGCGTTTACTCCCCTCAGCCGCAACCAGCCTGCGACTACGCCAAACGCAATGACAGGCCTATTTATATCTTTGTAAACTGCAATAATTTTGAGTAATATTCCAAACAAAAGCCAGGTCAATCTACAGGCAGCTTTTCAAGCTCGGGAATGACGCTCTTCCAAATATCAACAGCTCGCGAGTAGAACGCAATGTGCGACGTTGCCAGCGCACTAAAGGCACGCTTAAAGTCGTGCTGCTTGATGTGGCCAAAGACGTCATAGTCCTCAATCATCAAATCCGAAAACATCTCCAGCCCTTCACGGCTCGAGTCTACTGCGGATTCCAGCTCAACAATGCGCTCTGCAAGTTTCTCAATGCGCTGCTGGCGCGACACAGCTGGGTCGACGCCGCGCAGGTCACGCACCTTGCCCTTGATAAAGTTGGTAACTGCCGTGACCCCCACTGCCGATTGGTAGTTGGTCAGCCGATCACGCTCTGCTGCCGTCTGTTGTAGGTACTCGGTCAGGTCCTCAAACTCGGCCTGCTTATTGTCGCGCTCCTTGAGCATCTCCAGGTACGCCTCGCAGTACAGAATGTACTCCTCGATCTCGCCCAAAAACAAATCCTCCGTCTGCTCTGCCAGCTGCTTGAGCGCCACGTGGTGCGCCTTGAGCGCATTCCCAGCCTCCACCAGCCCCAGCGTCATCCCAGTTTCAATGTCACCCAGGTCAATCAGCCCTGTGCCCAGCCCCTCATACGCCTGCTGCAGGTCCTGCTGCCGTTTCGTCACCTGCAGATACAGCTTCTGCGTGCGTGTGAGGTTGTCCTCAAGCCGCGCAACCGTCTCGCGCATCTCGACAAACCGCTCGTCGCGCTTGCGCACCTTGCTAAATGTGTTCATCAGCGTGTCGCCCAGGCTGTCCAGCACACCTGAGTTCTCGCTCTTGGGCTGCTTTGCCTCGTACTCTGAGCTCCAATCTTTGGCCTCCAAAAATACAGTCACGTGATGGCTAGCACGCAGCGACGGATGCAGCAGCACACGGCGCAGAAACCGCTCCAGCCCGTGCTTCCGCCGGCCCACAAACTCTTCGCTGAACCGGTCGCCGGTCAGATATTCTAGCCGATGCCTTCCTGGCAGTGGCGGAATCACAAAGGCAACAAACTGCTTGCTCAGCTGCTCGTGCAGCCACGCAAAGTCCTGGAACCGCCGCCGCAACGCATACCGCCGGATCTCGCGGGTTGCCCGGTTCGTTCGTGAGGTCGTCACCAAATATGTCACATACGGGTTGTTGGTCCCCTCACCCTCTTTGCGTGGCTGGTCCACTGTCACTTCCGTCTCGACATCGGGTATGGGCTCGTCTGCGGCACGATGCACTGCCCTGCTGCTCGACTCGCCAACGCTAAAGCTGCCGCGTCCTGCAGATGCAGTCGCCTCACCGCTATAAGCCACATCGAATCCTACACCGCCTGTTTTGCCGTTCATGCTGTGCTCGTCGCTCTCGTCTGCGCCGCTACCAGCTCGTCCGCCAACTCCTGTACCGTTAGCTTCGTGGTCGCCCGACACTTTGGTGTCCCACACAACGTTGTCGTATTCAGAGCCCTGCATTGTCGTCGTCTGCCACCAGCTGCCAATTAGGAAATGTCCAGCAAAGGGTTGTGGATTATGGCGAATGCACTAAATGCGCGAGAAAATAAAAATAAATGTAGTGAATAACTAAAAGAAAAGGCACACTTTTAGCAGGCGCTTGGCATCGTGCTTCCATTCTTTTCACGTCACCGGCATATAATCACGTGGTAATTGATCATCAATTTGCGTAAAATATGCTGAATTTTTCAACTTTATCTCTTGGTTGCAATTTTATTATTGATTTTTTAGAATGAATGCATTGCGGGCGCTGAGGACAAGGCCCATGCGGGCTCTAGTTGGAGACGTTCGGTTGTACGGACTGCTAAACACAGGCATGACTCAACGCTATGCAACTACAGCGCAATCGAAACCAGCCTTGCCTCCAGGAAGCGAGCTGGCTGGAAAGAGCAACCTGACTGCAAAGATTCACGAAAAGTTAAAGATTATGCAGTACAAGCACAACAAAATTATGGAACAAATGACTGGCGACATATCTGGGATGGAGCGCGAAGACATGGCGAGATTAGCCAAGGAGCAAAGCAGCATGGGGATGATTGTAGTTCCGTACGAACACTTGTTGAAGCTGTATTCTGAGCTCATTGAGCTGGAGCAAATGACGAGTGCAGACGACCCCGATCTACGAAGACTGGCTCGGGAGGAGCGCCAAGAGGTACTGGAAAACGTGGTCACAGCCGAGAACGATATAATCAACGCGCTTCTGCCCAAGGACTCGGCCGAAAGCGCCGGCGCTATTCTGGAAATCCGTGCGGGCACAGGAGGTGACGAGGCATCGATATTTTGTGGTGACTTGTTGCACATGTACGAGAAGTATGCGCAGCTGCGCAAGTGGAAGCTTGAAACAATGTCGATGGACAGTGAGGGTGACAAGATCAAAGAGATAGTGTTAAAAGTGTCAGGCCGCGGCGTGTTTGGCGTGCTGATGTTTGAGTCGGGGGTCCATCGCGTACAGCGTGTGCCAGCGACCGAGACGCAGGGACGGGTGCACACCAGCACAGCGACGGTTGCGGTTTTGCCGCATGCAGCCAATGTAAACATTGTGATCAAGGAATCTGATCTCCGCATCGACGTGTTTAGGGCCTCGGGAAAGGGCGGCCAGCACGTCAATACAACCGACTCGGCTGTGCGAATCACGCATATTCCAACTGGGATTTCGGTCGAGAACCAGCAAGAGCGCTCTCAGATTCAGAACAGAGAGCGGGCGATGCAGGTCCTGCGTGCACGCATGTACGAAAGAGAACGTAGCCGGCTGGATCTCGAGCGTCGCGCCTCCCGAAACAAACTTATTGGCTCGGGCGACCGCTCAGAGAAATGCCGTACGTACAATTATGCGCAAAACCGGGTCACCGATCATCGCATCAATTTTAGCATGTTCAATATCGAGGGCATGATGAATGGCACTGCGCTGCAGATCGTCATTGATCAGCTGCGAATTCAGCACGATCTCGACGAGCTGGCTAGCATGGACAATTTTGATGATATTTCACCGCCGACCCAATAGAGCCCTGTGACTTAATAAAGCTTTGCGACCAAATAGAGCATTGCACTGGTGAGAGCACTTTATATTAAAATTGAGCGAGACCCAACCGCCAACTGACTTTTAACGCAGTAATGATTTAATGTTTACAGATCTCCATTGAGGAAATGAAACTGTAAATGTATCTCTGGCGCAGCTCTGGCAATTTCAAGAGCTACTACCCAGAACATCAAATATATTCCAAGAAACTTTTTTCTGCCGTTCTCATTAGTTTGTTGTGCTTTTTCCATATATTTACTAAAAGATGGATTGCTGGGTAGTGGCAAGAATATGCGGTTTAACGGTATAAGACTGATAGCGCTATTTGGCGCTGCAAGTGCAGTTATAAGCATTGAAGATATGAGCGAAGCATATATCGGTCAGCACCAAATACCAGTGTTTCTAACAAGGTTGTCGAAGTAAAGCGGTGGCTCAATCACCCTCAACCGGCGAATTACTTTGGTGCGGCCAGGCAACTCCATACGAGTCAGTTTTACGTTGGATAGCTGGGACCCGCACTCGACTGTCGAGCTAATTGCAGCGGCATATTCGGCACGGGACGGATCGCTGGTACGAGTGCTGGGAAGACTTCCTGCGCTTCCGGCACCTGAACACGGGGCGCAAAGCATGCACAGCCTCATGGTGCATCTTCCGATCGAAGGATTATCGCCCAGCAAAGAGCTGTCACTCCAGACTGGCACTAATCGCTCCTCACACAACCCCGGCTGGCGAGTGGAGCCAATACTCTGCTGGCACCATGTTATTCTGCGTTTAACTTTTTTTTTCTGCACTTGCTTATCACTGTGCGTGCTTTGTATTTATTTATCAAAAGAAACGAGTTGGAACGGTTGAAATAAGAGGTCATATTTGTTCTGCTTTTGCTTTACTTTTGTTTTGACGCATAGTTTTGCTCAAATGGATGCCATGGCGTACTACATGTCGCTGCCGCCCATATACCGCAGGTTTGTTGACACGCTGCTTATGCGGCGAGCCATGTCCAAGATTGCGCACGACAAGGCACCATACAAGTTTGTCAATCCTCGAGACACAGTACTGACTCCTGTATAAGCCCCGCGCATGTGCTTGGATTTCGCAACAAGCAACATGTCCTTTTTCATTTCTTTTGTTTGCAAAATAAACAAGATATTTCTTTGTTGATATAGTTTTAAATGTTTAACGGCTGCACAAAAGGTGCCAGACTAATTTTACCAGAGCTGGCCATAGCGCTTGAGCTTGTAATCCCGACCGGCCTCCTTGAGCGATCCGTCCTTGTCGCGGATCAGCACAACACGGTCCTTCATGTCCTTGTTTTTGCCAATATCGGTAAACACATACTTCCACCGCCGATTGGTCAGGGCCTCGTTTGTCTCGATAAGCTTGTCGGTAGCTGATCCCAGAGCATCCAGCCGCCTCTTCTCAGAGTCCGACAGCTTCTTCTGCGGCCGCGGCGCAAACTTCTCGTCCAAACCTTCATAGTCAACAATGTATGGCGTGCTGGCAGCCAGGCGGTCCACAATCTGCTGGAACGGCTTGCGGCCCAGCACCTCGGCCGCCTCGACCGGTCCAAACGCCTCGCCCTCAGGAACTGCATGGAACCGAGGGCCACTAACGCTGGTGCGCTTCGTGATTTGCGGCTCCATGATCCCGGTCATCGACCGCACACCCAGCATGCTCTCCATGCCCGACGTAAAGTTCTTTTGCAGCACGATCTCTCCATATGCAACCTTGTGGTGCTCAATGGCCTTGAGCTTGATGATCCCCTCGGCACGTTTGATCGAGATGCGGTACTTTTCAGAAAGCACGCGCGGGGTGTTCCGCACAGGGTCCTCCAAATATTCCTTGTACAGCGATTCTTTGACAGAGTCCGCAATCGGAGGCCGAGGATTGAAAAACGGGTTCAGCGGGAACGGATACCTTCCGCCCACATAGTTCGTCGCATGGGGCTTCATCTTTCTGTACTTTTGGCTCTCAACATCCATCCACCCTTTAAAGCCAAGCCAGACTCTCCTTTCTTCGGCCTTCTTGTCTTTCAAGGGTTTCACTTCTTCGTCCTTGCTACTCTTCCAGTCTTTAGGCTTGATGTTGACCGGTTCCGAGTCCGGTATTTTCTTATGCCTATTCGCATATGTTACCTCCTCGTCCTTTATCGGCATAAATGCCTCTACTGGATCGGCTCCCAATACTCCTGCCTCGATATCCAAATCATTATCGTAGTTCTCTTCGGGAATATAATAGTCATCGGATTCAGAAGGGTCGCTGGGCGGCTTGCTGTCGTCGGCAGCCAGCACGCGGGCTGCGTAAATTCCTCTCGACAGGGGTGCCGCCAGGCGCTGCGACGGAACAGCGGATCGAATAAGCGCAAACATAATGCTTGCTTACGGTCTACACAAAGAGTCCAAATACCCTCTATTTAGTATGTGGTAGCGTAAAAACACACTGTTGTTTGATTAGGCTGAATCGGCCAGCTACGTACTTTCGCAGTTTCAGTACCACGCTTCAAAACGCTGATTTACAGAATGCGCGTAGACGCAGGAGCAAGCAATGAAATAAATCTATGAATTGCGATAACAAAACCCAAAGAAAAATAGAAACCGAACATGAAAAATTGAACCAGTCCGTATCTAATGATTATTCTAATCAAATCACAGCGGTAGCACATCAGCGTCTGTGCTGCACAAGTTTCAATTGTAGACCGAGTATATAAGCAATATTTATTCTCTGACAAAAAACTATCGCAGCATTAGGGCTGCTAGATGCCAGCGCAAACGGTAGCTGGCACTCAAAGAAAGAAGGGGGAGCGCGCAACTGTTTAGTAGTTTCTGTTGCCGTTGCCCTTGCGGAGCTGCCACCACACGGCTACACAAAATAAAGCCCAAATACACTGTTAGCTATTTGGTTATCAACAACGCGGTTAGCTTTAATGAGCTAGAAACACAGTGTACTTACCAACGACCGGAAGACTAGCAAAGAAAGCGCACGATCCCCAGTAGATATACTTGAAGCTCTTCTTCTGCGTGTCAAAGGGCATGTTCTACAGTGCTTAAAAAGCCAAAAAAAGTTGGAACAAATGAGAGTCTGTGTAGCTGAGAAACTGTATAGCGCTGTTACCAGTTGGTGCGAGCTCAAATCTGAATTTTGTAAGCATGCGAGGGAAATTATACTTACCATGCCGTTAGGCGACGGGATATCGTGGTGGTCGCTGCGGAGAATACGAGCAGTCGCGCGAGAGCGCATGGAGGTACGGGCAACAGCAGACAGCATTTTGAGTTTAAAACAAAAAGGCAAGCTAAATTCAACAAGTTGAAACAAAAAGCGTGTCTGGGCCTACAACTCACCCCACATAATCTGGATAGCGCTCTGATTCGCTGATTTTAAGATGCATGATAAATTGAAACTTAACACTGGCGGGCGATCTTGCTATTTGCATCTTAGTTCTAAAGACCACAGGCCAAGCAACTCTAACCAGCTGACGCTATACCGACTGGGTCTGATGTGTCTCGCTTGAACATCTGTACTCGAGCACCGACTGCCTACTCTTGCCCCGAATGGGCTCTTGAATCCTTTGTGTGTAAACTAGAAAGTATTGAATATAGAAAGTCTCTTAAAACGAGTTGTGATTCTTTATTCCAAACTCACGGGCCGGCAGTCCCTTTATAATAAACCAAAGCACTACCAGCTCTGCAAAATATTTTCTTGCTTACTACTGTGTTGTATTCTCAGCTAATGATAATACAACATGTAATGTTTTTAAAATGTGTTTAAACTATACATCTTCTGTACATATTCAAGGCTCGCCAACTCAAAATGGACCCACATAAACGTTCAATAAACAGGGTAAGTACTCATACTTGCATTGTGAAAACGTCCAAATCGAAATTTGAAGCCGCCATAGTGTTATTGGATTCAGGGTGCTACTAAGCTTTGAGAACAAAAGAAAACAAAGGCAAGCTAGGGTTAAATCTTTCTGGTTTTCCACAGACCATACTCAGAGCCAGGGTTGGCCTGCCACAGCCGTACGGTGCCGTCCTCTGAGCCAGTAGCATACACATGGCCATCTGGGCTGAAGCACGCGTCGTGTACAGGCCCGTGGTGGCCCTTGTGAGTGGCAATCTGCTTCTCTGACTCAAAGTCGCAGCTGCGAATGAGCAGGTCCGATCTGCCGCCCACCACAATCCGCGTGCGTGCTGGGTTGATTGCTGCAACAGACACATCATAGTCGACGGCAAAGTCCTTGACCAGATCAAACGAGTCAATGTTCCATGCCAGAATGCGCCGGCCCGCTGCACATGAGAGCATCCGTCCATCACTGGTCAGCGAAATGCTCGCAATGTTCTCGGGCGCTTCCAGCGTTTTGACCACCGACGGGGCACGGACATCAATTATGTTGATCTGACGGCCAGTATCAGCGCTGATCGCCACGTTGCGATGCGATGACCACTTTACGCTCCGCACAGACGCTGCATGAGTGACAACCGTGGTTGACACATCTGGTCGGTTAACGTCAAAGATCCGCACGGCCTTGTCTTGGCCACCGGTAATCACCAACTCATCGGTGCCAGCAAAATCGGCGCACTTTACAATGTTGTTGTGCAAAAACGACACGAGCTCTTGTCCGCTGATCGCATTCCACACCTTTCTAATAATAACCTGTTCAAAATGTCACAACAATGGCACAGCTTTTTAGTTCATTTGACTTTTGCACTACTCTATATGGGCATCGCTATTGAATAACAATACATGTGCCACTCTGAGCGACCAAATAAAAATATTTTGGACTTACACTGTGTAGTCTGCAGAGGCAGTGACAGCCCGCAAGGTGTTTGCACTGAGCATTGCGCTCCAAACGGCTCCTTTGTGACCAAGGAATGTTCCCAGCCAGTCGCCTGTTGATCCGTCACGCAGAATCGGCTTGCCATCTACACGCAGCTCAAGAGAGAAAAGAAAGTTTAACAATACATTCTCAGTCAAGGGAGGCTAAAGCAATTGTTGCCACACACAAGAGTCGACTAGGAAAAAGCCGGCTATTCAGACACTACTTACCTTTGCAAGCACTAATTAAATAGTAGTGGTTGTTGGCAACTGTGCTGGAGAAGCTGAGCTGAACCACTGGACGAGTATGGCCAGCACAGGCCAGCGAGATCTGCTGCGTCAGCGGCAGCGGAAAAGTCGTTGCGGGCATTAAAAGTAGTAAATAGAGTTGTCGTCAGTTTTGTGCTTTTGCAAAGCAGCAACAAAATATTCGTTAAAGAGCAGAGAAGAGCTGGGCAAGTTTCCACAAGCGTGCAAGTACAAGAAAGAATAAATGGGTATGTGCAATTATAGTATGGATGCAGAGGTTGCCAGAGTTATAAGAAAGTCGCTGTGATGAGGAAAGATGATACACAGTCTATTCCGCTAGAAAAAGCCTTTTATCCTGACTGTTATCTGTGTAGTTTGGCGGCCTAGACAATATATGAATACGTAGATACCCGTCTCCCCTTTTACAAGTGGCCAACAAGAAGGAAAAAAGAAACAGAAAAAACCCTAGCAGAAGAGAGAAAAGACAACACGCCCAAATCCATAAAAAAGTTTTGGCCCTTTGCAGGTTTTTTGCCCTCTTTGCCACACGGATCGCCTAAACAAGCCGCCGTGCAACAAGTGGAAATATTGCAGCCACACGCAAAACCGGATACTTTTTTAGAGCAGCCTTCACGCTTGCGGCCATGACGCATCGCGTAGTCAAAGGCATAACATGCAATGCACTCAGTCTTGGTGTGCGGAACAGCCTTGAGCAACTCAACAACGCCGGGTAACTAGTGCTCAAGTTCCAAGTACTCGCCTTCAGCGTTCTTGCGAATAATCGCAAAGTCCATGTTCTATTGGCGTGCATCGACGCCAGCCATGTTCTTGTAGTGCGCAACTGCTGCGCAGATGTCCAGTGTCATACGGCAGCGCCTATAAACAGGGATATCCCTATCAGGGGTATTTAAGTGGCTTTCCCATCGGATCATTAGTGGATTTGGGGTCTTTTATTCTAGTTTACTCTTTATCAGGTGAGCAATTAGTATATTTTGTAAATTTAAAATTGTATTTATCAATAAAAAATACTCCTGAAATCCCCACCCACTACGAAATGAAGAGAAATGAACGATACACTGACAAAAATAGAATACATTCTTTTGGGAATGGTATAGACAAGGCTCGCAACTCGCCCGGGACCCGGCATGACTTGTGGGAATATTTCCAACACGTCTCCACAATCTGCAAGCGTACATAAATGGGCTTTGAAACTTGTCGTTTTGGTGATGCAAAAAAAACGCTTAGTCGTCGGCAAAGGCAGCCGATTTGCGACGGTGGGACAGACTAGCGGGAGACATTGGGATTTCAATGTGCAGGTCATTGCGCGCCGTATGAGAAGGCGAGTCTGGCGCGTAGCTGGCGACAGAGTTGCTATTCGACGACGACGAGGGCACATCAGTCGTCTCGCCCTCCGTGAAGTCAATATTGAGGCAGTCGAGCCGCGGTCGCGACGAGTGGCGCCGGCTCACAGAGAACCTCTTCTCGGAATCAGAAGGGTGGACTCGACGCTCATGCATGGGGTATGATTCGTGGGCGTCGTCGCTCGCGTTGGCCTCAAAATCGGAGAGATCAAAGGAGGCAGCGCTCTGCGAGAGGCGACCGCGGATGCTGTAGCTGCTGACCCGCATTCCAGACTCCTCGGTGGGCAGCGGCTGGTGCTGTCCGTTGGAACCGCCACATGTGGCACTGGCTCCGTTCTTTGTGCTGTTGAGAAGAAATACGCCGATAAATATAGTGATGAATCCGCAGAACAGAGAGGCCAGCTCCTTGTTTGTGGAATCAGTGAAGCCCTGGAACAGCGCCACTGAAGCCAGGATGGTTGCCGACGTAAAGAACACATAGTATATGGGGGTGACCAAGTTGGTCTCAAACTGTTCCAGTGCCTTGTTAAAGTAGTTCATCTGAACAACGATGCACATTATAACGACGGCGGCAAAAAAGAATGTGCTCGGGTGCACAAACTGGTTGTTGCCAGCAAACGTCAGCTTCAGCGCAATGCCAAATGCCTTGCACGCCGTCACAGTCATCGAGCCAGCAACCGAGCAGATGGACAAGTAAACAATCGGATTTTGCCGTCCATACCGACCGGCTACTCGTGTGATCATAAAGGCGAGAAATGAGACCGACACCACAGCGTACGCCATAAACGGAGGCTGCATAACCATGTACATAATCTGCTCTATCGACTCGATGTCGCCGTCGCGTGGCGCGTTGAGAACCACCACGACCGATCCCATCAGACACAGCGCGCATCCAGCCTTGCCGACCGTGTTGATGCGCTCGCCTAGGAATACCGACGCCAGAATGGCACCCACAATGACGCTCAGTGCACCCAGCGGTGTGACAAGAATGGCCGGCGCAAACGAATAGGCAGCAAAGTTTGCAAACTCGCCCAGACCCACTACACAGGTAAATGCATGCGATCAAACTATTAGCATATAAGCCAGTTTTGATCCAAAGCAGGAACTGACGAGAGAAAAGGAGGCGCCTGCACACAAACGCGTCCAGTATAGCGCCATGCGTGGCGGGTTAAAACTATCGCCCCGGCTTCTGCCCAATCCCACGTCTCCGCGCCTGATTGTGTGCAAAGGCTTGGCGGACGGAGGGGAGCCCAAGAAGGACGGGCGTATTGTTTGTCCAGAGCAAGAAAAGCACACTGGGCAATCCGTTGGGATTTACGCAAACCTCCTTGAGGTAAATTAAGCATGGTGAAACCACCACACACTGGTCACGTCCAGTCATGCGGTTGGCTGGAATAGAGTGTAGAACTTACTTGTTGCCATGCCGGCCCACCAGAGCACGTTCTTAAAGTACTGTAGTCCTTCCGTTGCCGAACCTAAAGTGGTAGAGTGCACAGAGCAAAAAGAGCGCATTATTTGCACCGGTTAGTTGCATGTGGATGTCACAAGAACGGACAGTTGGTTGTATGCGCATATACGTACCATAGCGGGACGTTGTCTCCATCAGACCCTTCTTTGTGAGGACAAAGCTGGTGCCAATGAGCAGACTCGAGGCCATGGCTAGGGCCATGCCAATATACTTTTCGTCCACCATGAGTGCGCAGAGAATGTACAGCAAGTGCGTGGGGTTTCTGAATGGTCGTGAGCAGTGAATGCCTTGGGCGTTAAAAAAAGAGAAAATAAATGAATAAAAGAAGACAATAAAGTTAGCGTGAAAAGAGCGTGAACGTCACACGTAAAAAGGATGTATCTTAAAGAAGGAAAAGAGAAAGGCAGTAAAGAAAAGATTATTTTTAGCTTTGGACCGAGCCAAGTTGCGCTGTGCAGTGTGCACAGTGCACACTGCCATGCGGCCTGCCACTAAGACCTTTTTGAATAGGTTCATTCCAGACACATGCGTCCCCTCGTTCCCCCCTTGCTGACCATTTCGCTTGTGAAGCACAAAGCATGTAGCAAAACAGCCCCTCTTTTATTCAGTTTATGAAAGACGCTCGAGCAGCTTTGCGTGCAGAAACTTTGGCAGCTGAAACAGGCCGTCTGCGGAGACTGGGCGATGGGCACAATTGGGCTGGAATGAGCCGGGCATAATGGTCTTGTCCTCAATCAGCACGCATCCGAGAATATCCTCGGCGTTACCGGTACGCCCGAGCGGTGGCGGGTTACGTCCGTCTGCAATGTTCATCCATCCAGTCTTTTGGAACGCAGCCTGTGCCTGCAGCTCGGGATCGACGTGTGCGTGCTGCGCCATGACCTCCTCGACCAGCGGCCAGAACTGCCGGTTCTCGATAAAGTTCTGTGGCCTGATCGGCGCCTGCGCATCGCCGGTAACCCATCCAACAATGCTGTTCTGACCGTTTTCTGCGCCAAACTGGATTGCAGCCGTTGGTTTGTTTGCTGAGGGTGGCATCACGGTAGGCGCAGTATTTCGGATGAGATTGTATGGGTACGCTGCCGAATGTATGCTAGATACTCGAAAGCCCCGGCGGGCAGTAATGCTGCTCAGCCTGCTAAACATGTGTATCTGGTCGGCTAGCGTATAATTAAGATGTAAAAAGAGTAAAACGACTGTAGATTTTTGATAGCAAAATGCGGATTTTTAAAACTAGAAACTAGCAAATATCGAGCGCTTGACTATGGGCATAAAATACATGCTAGGCAAAGCTGGAGCCAAATGTATCGTCGAACTCTGGATAGGACTGGTCGGCAAACTGGCTCTGGTGCTGCGACTCCTCTGACGCTGCCAGCGAATCCAGACGATGCAGCATATCGAACGCATGCGTAAACAGCGGGCGAATCTCGTTGATTTCGGCAGCCGACAGGTTGTCCATCTGAAGCTGCATCGGATTGAGCATGCGCAGACCTTCGCGTGTCTTGCTTTGACGCACTTCGCGCAAGTCTTGCAGCAGCCGCCGAATATCCTGCGAATCAGCAATGTCGTCTTCAGCCGCGCCCAGCAGAATATGCGCCGTCTCGAGGTAATGAACCGGCAGACGCGCAAACATAGACTCGGGCTGTTCTTCCTGCTTGCACAGCTCGCGCAGATGTGAGTAGCTGAGCCATTTGGGCGCGACTATGCGGCACCGGTTCGCGCGCTTCAGTGCTACAGCCAGCCATAACGGCGCCTGGGCCTTTTGCGGCGGCCGGAACGGCCCCACTGGCCCGCGCACCAGCTCCAGCCGGTCCATGCGGTACAACGGCACAATCGTAACATCTTCGCACTGTGCCAGGTACTCGAGCTCGGGCATTGTGAAGCCCTCACGCTGCTGCGTAGTGATGGCCATGCTAAAAGTGTACGCGCCTTGTCGATTGCCCTGTGCTAGCAGTTAGTATATGCGCGTAGACGTAGTGAGTGCGGTGCTGGCTGCGCGACGCAGATGCATAGACAAAAGAAAAGAAAACAGGCAGCGCGGCTTGCCAGGTTGCGTGCTGTGAATGGACGCGTCAACGGCTTTGTAGATGCACCAGTGAGGCATGGATGCATTAGCTTATGGCATGTCCATCTCAGCTTACCGCTCCACAGCGTTTTCTCAGAAATCAGACGCCTTCTTTCTGAGCAAACTATCTTTCTATTTTGGCCCACAGCCTCTAAATTTCGACTTCTAGCTCTCCAAACACGGACTGTCGAGCAGATATACCCTGACTGCATTTGCCGGCGAATCGGCTGCTCTGACTTTGAGGAAAGGCGTGTATGAGTGGCTAGCTCTTTCTTTTCAATTGCACATTTTGTTTGCTTTGAACTACATATTTGTACAACCAGGTAAGCCAGCTCAACTCTTCGCTTTGCACGTATCTGAGCTGACAGGAACCGGCCAGTGTTAGAAGAGTCTCTTGTGCATGTCGGATAGCCAAGCGCATGCTTGCTTGCCAACTTGGATACGCACTCTGTTTCTCCCCATCCGCATCGCTTATTCTTATCCAATCCCCGCTCTTGTGTGCTTATTCCGGCACTCCGTCCTCATCTTTAAGCCCAAATATCGCGTGCCTGGACCTCGCACGGCCGCAGCTGCCAGCTCCCTCCGTGCAACCAAGAAGAAATAATCCGGGGTGTTTTGGGGAACAGTGCTTCTTTGCTTTTCTTTTTGTCCAAGCATCGCCCTAATTTTTCAAAGCACTATTTTGTTTTCTGCAAAATAGACATGGACGGCCGCAATTCCTCGCATGGGTCCGACGATTTGGGCTATGGCGGTCTCGGCGACTTTGACTTTGATCGGCCCGCTCCAGCCAAGCAGAAAAAACGGCTCCAGCGCATATCTCGGTCTACACAAAGTGGCTCTCAGCAGCAACCCAACCACGGCATGCCGCGCAACTCGTACCAACAAATGCCTTCACAGCAGCGCGCCAGCACCATTGTTAGGCAGCGTCTGCACCGCGAGAGCCACCAGCCGCAACCGGTACAGCAAACCACACAGTACCGCTCACCGCAGCACAACTCGCAGCAGTTCCTTCCGCTTCAACAACAGATGTATATCCCGAACCGACCTGAATTCCAGCTTGAGCAGCCATCCAGTCCGTCGGCCCGTTCGGACACTGGAGGTAACACCCGGCCATCTCATCCACCAGGCTATTCGCGCGCAAGTACTACTCCGGTTGGGCCGTCGGCGCCCGCATATCATCTTCTGCACCAACAGCAGCACCAACAGCAATACCAGCAACAACAACACCAGCAGCAGTCTGGAGCGCCCATCCAGTATCCGTCAGCGATGGTTGTAGGCGGCGGTATGCCTTCAAACAGTCGGATTATGCCAACCCAGGCGCTGGTCAACGCCGTAGCTTCAACTGATATTAACCGGCACCAACGTGAGCGTGACTTGGCAAATGCACTTGGCAGACGGCGGCCGACTCAAGGCAGCGTTTCGAGCTCTGGAAGCACCGACTACGTGCAAAACGGCGCAATGGCTACTTTACCCGAACTGCCGTTTAACGGCAATGCCTCGATGGACTTTGCAGGTATGACTGGATCAGGCGCTGTCTATACTGGTGGTAGCAGCGCCATTCCGCAGGGTCGTTACATGGGCGCACCTCAGACCCATGGGACCATTGATATGCGCGTGGGTCGGTCGGCCAGCTCAGCATCGTCGGCCAACGGGTACCGAGGCGGAGTAATGCCCTCGTCGTATGCCACACAACGCCGACAGCCGCAGGCGGCTGCTGCGTCAGACTACGGCGGACTGCGCAAGCAGACTTCGACCATGTCGATGAACACTTCGACCAGCAATGGCAGTAGCGCACCCTACCAAAACGTCTCTGGAGGCGTAAGCGCAGGGCCTGGCAGCGCAGCTGACCTTCGGCGTGGCTATCCCGGATCACGCAGCGCGCCTGACCTTAACCTCGACACCATGAAGGCAGCAGTCACCGATGTGGCGCGCAACATTAACCAGAACCCAGTTCCGCAGATTCCGGCTGCCTACGCCAGCGGCGCAATCTATCAGGCGCAGGCGCATCCCTCTGTCCAGAGCCTCAGCATACGGACCGACCTGCCACATGGTGCATCGGCAGTGTATGGAAGTGCGCATACTGCCTCAGCCCAGCAGACAGGAACACCGGCCGACAGCAGCGGTGCCAGCAGAAGCTCAGAGGCTGGAGCCAACGATGGTGCTACTGCTGCCACTGGGCTACAGAGCAGCAGCGCGCAAGCAACTGCAAAGACGCCAATGACTGGGGATACAATGAAGCACAGCAGCGCGCAACCAGTCAATGCCGAGCTGGTGGCGCTGTTGGAGAATGTAAAGCCAGTGTATCCGGCGATGCTGTCGCTGGTCGCAAAAGCGTTCCACGAGACGCTTAGCCAGGTGCTAAAGACAAATGTGAGCAACGGATTGGAGCATGCGCAGTGCTTTACTGGACGCGACGCAGTGGACACCATTTATGCTATTATTCGGGCGACTGACCGTAACCTGGCTATTGTGGTTGGGCGTGCACTGGAGCAGCAGAAGCTGTTTCATGACGTTGACTATGAAAAAAGGTTGCGTGACGACTCGAATGAGCTGTACGCATTTGACGAAGATACTGTTGCTGCGCTAGTGCGCTCACTACGCATCGTGCATAATGAAGATGACGATGACAACTCTGAGGAGGCAGCGACTCTGTACCAGAGGAGCGTGCACCAGCCCAGCGATGTTCGGCCGACAAACTCTGGCATCAACGGTGTGTTTGTCATGCTCACAGATTGCTACTCGCCGACATGCTCCAACACACAGCCATGCTATAGTGTGACATGTCCACGGCAACGGCTGCAGCAGGACCATCTGCGCCGCACAGCCAAAAACAATGTGGTAGCCGAGATGAAGCAAGAGAAGCTGTGGTCAATGTCGGTCCCAAAAGAGATTGTAAAGTCGGTCAGCCGCAAGGAGCTGGATCGGCAGGAGCGGATGTACGAGCTGTTTTACGGCGAGAAGGACTATGTGCGCGATCTGTGTATTCTACGCGACCTGTACATGAAGCCGTTGCACAACGCTGAAATTGTGGTCTTGGACAGGCGCAAGAACTTTATTACAAAAGTGTTTAAGAATGCACTGGCGGTGCTGGCAGAAAACATGGAGCTGCATCGGGCCATGGAGCGGCGACAGAAAGAGAGCTTTATTTGCTACCAGATTGGCGATGTGCTGATGCCGTTTGTGCAGAACCTCGAGGCATATCTGGAGTACTGTGCTAATCAGCCATACAGCATGCACTTTCTCGAGGCCGAGAAGCGCATCAACGCCCGGCTAGTGGACTTTTTAGAGAAGACCGACCGGCGTCCAGAGTGCCGTAAGCTGGGTGTGCAGCACTTTTTGACACGGCCACCCACGCGCCTGGCACGGTATCCGCTGCTGCTGCGTGCTGTGCTAAAGTACACACCCGAGGACCATCCAGATCGTGAAGCCATTCCGTTTGTGATTGAGCGCATTGAGGGGATGCTAAACCGCATTAACGTCGAGACCGGAAAGGCGCAAAACCGGCTTCGTCTGTTCAAGGTTGACGAGAAGCTGGTGTGCTCGGTGTCTGATCGCAACGACCTACGACTGACCGACGACCAGCGCAAGCTGATACGCGACAGCCAGCTGCGCAAGCGCGGCGGCGAGGGGTCGAACATACAGGTGCTCTTGCTTGATCATATGCTGCTCATGTGCAAGATCAAGACAGACTCGCAAACGGGCGAGGACAAATACACGCTGTACAAGCGGCCGATTCCGCTGCAGATGCTAACCATGTGCATTCCAGATGACCCGGGATCAATGCGGCCGCGCATGGCAGCGCGTCGCGATTCTACTGGCCAGGCATCTGCCAGCTTTGCCGCATCGCCTGGCGGCACGATCCGGACGCAGCCGGGCAATTTGGCTAGTCCTGCGACCCCAGGCTCTGCTCCGAGCATTGCCTCGGCGCCTGCCGCCCCGGGTGCACCAGGCGCTACCAACCGACCGACTATTGTCTCGATAGAGAACGAGACGCAGAAGGACAAGTATGCGTATCCGCTGCAGATTACGTTTTTGGGGCGTAACGGGTTTACGACGACGCTGTACGCAAACAAGATGGCCGACCGCAAGCAGTGGTACCAGAGCATCGAGCAGCAGCAGCAAGAGCTGATGGAGCAGCACTGCAAGTTTGAGCTGGTGCCGGTGGCACGGCAGTTCCCACCGGGCATTCGAGTCAACACCGCTGACGTGTACGATCAGGGGCGCTGCGTGGTGATTGGTACGGACCATGGTCTGTATCTTGGCGTTGCGGGCAAGCCAACCTCGTACCAGCTTCTGAGCCATCTGAAGCACGATCGCGTCTTTCAGATTGAGATACACGAGGGGCTGAACGTGCTGGCGATGATTGCCGACAAGGACCGCAACCTGTATGTGTATCCGCTGGACCACCTGATGACAGCAACTACGTCGAGCCGGCATGGATTGCGGGTGAAGCCGCTGCATACGCATGTGTCGTTTTTCCGGTTTGGGCAGTTCCAGGATCAGGATATTCTGTGTTCTGTGCGGTCGACGACGCTGAGCAACCAGACGATCATCCAGGTGTACAAGCCAGTGATTGCGCAGCCAAAGAGCCGGACTCTGGGGCGGTTCCTGTCGCTGGGCGGCGAGTCTGGGCTGGCTGACTCGTGGAAGTGCATTAAGGAGTGCTACATTGCGGCCGAATCGACGTCGTTGCACTTTTTGCGGTCGCGGCTGTGCGTTGGGTGCACGCGTGGATTCGAGATTGTTGATCTGGCAACGATGAACACGCAGTCGCTATTGGACCCTGCAGACACATCGCTTGGGTTCATCAACAAGCGCGACACGACACACCCTGTTGCGCTGTTCCGAGTGCACGATGGGCAGTTTCTTCTGTGCTACGACGTGTTTGCGTTCTACGTCAACCGCAACGGGCAGCGTGCGCGGTCGAACTGGATGATCCACTGGGTGGGAACGCCAACGTCGTTCAAGTACGAGTATCCGTACATTCTGGCGTTTGACAGCCAGTTTATCGAGATCTACCATGTCGAGACCGGCAGCGTGGTGCAAGTCATTATTACCGGCAATTGTGCGTCGCTGTCGCCAAACAAAATGCACGTCAACTTGGCGGTCACCTCGCAGTCGCCGACGCATCCGCAGGAGATATTGCGGATTCAGCATCTTTTGGCAAAGGACCCAATTTAATTTTTTTGCGTGATATTTTGTTGATCTAAAAATGGTTCCAATTGTCAGATTCCCATACTCGAGCAATGGCGGGCGTGGTTGAGGGCTTTTGCGTCAATTTGGGACAGCTTTGGTTCGTTTATTAGTCTATTGTTTTTGCGAATTGGATTTATGCTTAGAGTATTTTTGAAGACAGCTCAAGTATATTCACCCAGCCATATATTTATCAGACACTTGACTGCATTGCAACCGATGGCACCATCCGATCAAGTACATTTGGAGGGCGAGCAGGGCCCGGCCAAGCGACTCAAGAGCGAGTCTGCAGTAGCTGACACGGCAAGCCCTCAGGCGCAGACGCCCACATACTTGCGAGAGATTGATGCGGGAATAACCGAGTTTATAACCCCGGGGTGGTCTGGGTTCGATGCGATAATCAAGCACCGGTACTCTGACTTTTTCGTCAACGAGATTGATCCTCACGGCAACGTTGTGCACCTGACATCATATACTGATGCAATTGATCCGGAACCGCCGAAAACCGAGGCCGAAATAGAAATCGATGCGCTCAACGTGCCTGGCGATGCACAAGCAGCGTTCGACGAGGCGTTTGTCCGTTTGGAGCCCATTTTGGGAGCCTCCGACGCAGCACGCATCAAATCGCATTTGGAAGTTACGGAGGAGCAGACGTTGGAACAACGGTCGTTGGTGTTGGGGCGTGAGCTGGACAAGGACCAGCGCAAGGGCGTCTATATGGTGACCAACAATTTTTTGCCTACGCGAGTAACATGCGAGACGGTTGACGGGCAATTGCGGTTTATCCGTCGTTTGCCAAAAGACAAAGCACCGAGTGATAAGCGCGGGCAGCGTAGCAAGTGGGCGCACGCGGGCGACTACTGCCATTTCGTCATGCAGAAAGAGAACCAAGACTCGATGGACACTTTGCAGCAAATTGCACGAACCCTAAAGTGCAATGCACGAGTGTTTGGCATGGCGGGGACTAAAGACAAGCGAGGCATCACTGTGCAAAAGTGTTCGGCGTTTCGGATTGCGCATGATCGGTTGATTTGGGCGTCGCGCAAGTTGCGGGGCGGGCGGTTGGGCAACTTTAGCTACGGAGAAAAGGAGATCAAGCTGGGCGAGCTGGGCGGAAACCAGTTTACCATTATTTTGCGGCACGTGCAAGGCGCCGATGCTGTGTCGTTGGAGCCGGTGTTATTGGGGATCCGCAACACCGGCTTCATAAACTACTTTGGCATGCAACGGTTCGGCACGCAGAGCATTTCGTCGCACACGATTGGTATTTCTGTGCTAAAGTCTGACTGGCGTCGAGTAGTTGACCTCATTTTGTGTCCCCGCATCGGTGAGCGCGACGATGTGGCCAAAGCACGCAATGTATGGGACACGACCCGTGACCCCAAAGCTACGTTGGAGCTGTTGCCGCGTCGAGCGGCGTTGGCCGAGCACAGCGTGCTCCAGCATTTCGTCAAATCCGGATCTACAAACAACTGCTCGGCGGCATTTACTTGCATACCTCGTAATTTGCGGCTAATGTACGTGCATGCGTACCAGTCGTTTATTTGGAACCATGCGGTGAGCGAACGCATCCGCGTGTTTGGCACAAAAGGAGCGGTCCCCGGTGACTTGGTCATAGTAGCGTCGGATTTCTCTGACAACGCACATGCGAAGAGCAAGGCGCCTGAAGAAGAGACACGTGTTGTGCCTGTGCTGGTTACCGAGGAGAACGCAAGTGACTACAGTATTTACGATGTGGTGCTGCCGCTGCCGGGCTGGGACGTGCGGTACCCCGAGCACCAGGTAAAGAATGTGTACGAGGAGCTGATGGCCAAGGACGGGCTGTCGCCCTCGGGACTGGCCAAACATCCATTGAAAGAGTACAGACTGGCCGGCGCGTACCGTCATTTCCTTATCAAGCCGCGCGATTTTATGTACGAGTGGATGCGGTACAACGACGATGCGTTGCCTCTGGCCCGGTCCGATTCAGACGCGATCGAGGGCAAACACGATCCAGAGTCGATTGAGTTTGGACAAAATGTGGCGCTGAAGCTCAAGTTTGATTTGCCGCCGAGTGCGTATGCGACGATGTTGTTGAGAGAGCTGATGCGGACGGAAACTGCGGCGGGGTACCAGACCCAGCTCAGCAATAATACTGAATCAAAAGAATGAGGTTTTAGATGTTTGTTGGTGTCGCAATTAAATATATATTTAAACGTTGTTTACGTAACATTGTAAATGAATATGTTGATACGTGCAAAGAAACTTTAGTTTGAAATGTACCCATTATTTGAGCTAGCAAAGTTTAATGCGTATTTTGCGTTTATGCTACACTTGCTAATAAATTGTATATTGGATTTTGACTATTAACGATGGAAACCGAAACAGACAGAAAACTGACCATGCAATCTCGCGAACAGGATATTTACAACAACTGCAAAGTATTGGATATCACCGGAACCCTTCTCTTTCGCGCCGGAACCCGGCGGTTAGAGTGGTACTTGTCGCGAAACCTTGCCCACCGCATAGACGCAAACACCATCCAGCTAAATTTCGTGAACAAAGGATCGGGGCGCCAAAACGAGCCGTTTTACTTGCAAGAAATGCAAAACATGTGCACTATATGCGGCTCATCTACAAATCTGACCATGCACCATGTTGTGCCACACCAATATAGAAAATACATGGACGATAAGATAAAGTCACGCTCGTCGCACGATCTTTTGCCAGTGTGCACACTTTGCCATGACAAATACGAGCGGCATGCGGTTTTGTTCAAACAACATTTGTCCCACTGTTTTTCTGCGCCCCTAGAAGGTGTCGGCTGGATTGAGCGCAAAGACATTGGAAAGGGCATGCGAGCTGCGTCCACGCTCATGTCGCCATCTTTGGATAAAATTCCAAAGCAGCGTATCGACCAGTTGCGTGCAATTGTCAACGAGGTAGTTATTCAGAACACGGACCTGTTTTCTGCCGACTCTCAAGCGTTAATTAGTCAATACCAATTTGGCGTTGGGGTTTGGGCCGAGCACAGTGTTCTGAAAGAGCTGATGTCAATGGACGTGCGGATTCGTGGTCCTGGGTTCTGCACTCACGGCGAAATCATCGTCGACGTAGTTGGTCACCATCGCACCAATAGCCTCATGTGCCACCAGTGTAAGGAAATCGCCGTGGCCGGAGTTCCGGCACTGGTGGTGTCTTGGCGCCGGCATTTTGTTGAGCACGCAGGCCCTGCGTATTTGCCAAACCATTGGTCCGTCGAATATATTTGTGAGCAAAATTAAACTTATATCTAAGCAAGTCACGGAAGGTGAAATATTTAATTCTCTTGCCAACCGTTGGGAAAGTTGGCACGCTGCCACATCCCCAACCAAAAAGTGTTGGAAATCCCGTCCTCTTTTGGCACCAATCTGCTTATCAGAGCTCGAGCTTTAAAAGCTAAAGTCTGAAGCGATTCTGCCTTTCTTCTTCTCTTTCACCGCTTTCTGTATTTTCTCTGTTTTCCATCCTGCATTCGGGTCCAATATTACTCTTTTGAAAATGATCTCAAATGCCACCAAAGCGTACTTGATGAAGCACTGGTACCGCAGTGAACTTATCCCCCTTTACTTTACCACTGCGGCCGCGGTTGGTGTGTGCGGGTACTTTGCCACTCGTGCTTTGAAGAGCCCCGACGTTGTGTGGAACAAGCGGGAGAACCCGTACCCGTGGCTCGATGTCCAGCAGAACGAGAACACAAAGATGCTCGACCCGAACGGTCGTTTTGAGAAGCAGTGGTCGCGCACCCGGCTGTAACAGCATTATAGAACTATTTTTCGGTTTGCTTTATTAACAATATATTTGCTTACACATAATTGCTTCATTAGTCGTCACGTTTATTTAAAAAAAAGTTGTGCCAATACAATGAAACTGCAGCAAGGATGGAGAAACGAGGTGCAGCGAAAATGATTGGCTTATTCTGGTCTATGGACCCACACCCGTTGCCCAGGGCAAGCCCTGCAACGCCCAGAGGCGCGGGGTTCGCAGCGACGGCGAGCTGCAAATCCGACAAATAAAGGCAACCATCGAGATCCGCCCCACAGCTTTCAGAACGAAAGCCGCAGCGCGTCCTCTCCAGTCTTGACGAGGCACGGTCCAATTTAATTGTAGATTTCATTTCGAATCTCGCACTCGCATTCAACAACCCTACTTGCACAATATGGTGTCGCTTTTGGGACTAATGTCACGTGCATTAGTTTTGCATCGATGTTGCTGGATCGCGCTGGAGCTTGCGCAGAAACGACGTGTACCAGTCCTCGAATACTTTGACCGGCAGCACTTGCACCGGAGCGCCCGAGCCAAACATGCCCATGGACGCATCGGGCTTGGTGGCAAACGATGTCGCGTAGTCGTACAGGCTCTGTAGCGTACGCTCGGCAATCTGCTTGGCAGACTGCAACGAGACAGAGCTGGGCTGCTGGCCCGCTGGCACAAGCGCATTCTGCTGCTGCATTTGCTGCTGCTGCATTTGCTGTTGCTGCATTTGTTGCTCGATTGCTTGTATGGGCTCAATGGATATACCCAACTCGGCTGTCGGCCCAACCATATTGTTTTCAGAGCCCGGTGTTGCTTTGAGCCTGAATATCGCGCTAGGCTTGTCGTTGGACAGCATTCCAAGCAGCTGCCAGCTCTTGTTCGGCCAGAGCAAATGCACAGTCGCCGCGTACCCCGGCTCAAACGGGTTGGTTCCGAGCAAGAACACGACAATGTGGTTGATCGTTTGCGCTTCGGGCAGCTCGAACACGTACTTGTTGACGTCCACTTGCTGCAAATTCGTCTGCACGAGCCGTCCGGCAACTATACAACCAAACATTGTAAATATAAAGTAACAATATAGTTATAATAATAATTAGCGTAGAAAAGGAAATTTTTAGCATTTTCAAGGGTTCTGTGAAATTCGATCGGATACTGGCTGCCCCGTGACCAGTTGTCAGCATGGGTCAGTATTGCGCGATTATTGATTATTTTTCTTCTCCATATCCTGCTGTTGCCGTTTATATCCCTCCCTTTTCTTTTTTCTTTTTTTTTCTTTTCATATGGGTATTACCTCTTCGCACACCAACTCTTCGTCAACTACAATGCCCGCTGGAGCAAAGGCCGCTACTGAGCTAGCAAAGAAGCTTATCGCAAACAACCGCGTGATGGTTTTTGCAAAGTCGTTTTGTCCGTACTGCCACAGAGCAGAGTCCGAGCTCAAGAAGAACAACATTGACTTTATTAAACTCGATCTTGACTTGCGCAAGGAGAACGATGGCAGCGCTATCCAGGCCAGTCTTCTCGAGCTGACCGGGCAGCGGACTGTGCCCAACGTTTTTGCCAACGGGCACCATATCGGTGGCTGCGACGATACGTTGGCCGCCCTGTCGAATGGCACGCTTGTTAAGCTGCTGAAGGGCGAGCCAGGCAAGTTTGCCGAGGACCAGGAGTCTGCCGAGTCGTCTGCTAGAGAGACACCTACGCCGATCCGCGAGGCGCGTATGTAAGGTATCAATTATATTAGCCTAATTTTGCCAATAAATTTATGTTGGGCAAAGCTCGTGGACTATTGCTGCAAAACTGTCAAATGTGCCATCCAGTGGAGCACTGGGCTTGGCCTCATCACCTGGCCTATACTTTCCCGTGCGCACGAGGTAGCGCTGAAGACCCAGCTCCTGTGCACCGCCGCCAAGGTCGGCCAGCACGTCGTCACCTACCATTGCCACCGATCCTGGATCACTCAGCAGCCCCATGTCTGCCAAAGCCAGCTGGTAAAACGCCCTTGCAGGTTTTCCCACAAGCTCAGCTGTTTTATCAGTAGCCGACTCTAGAGCCGTGACAAACGGTCCGGGTCCCAACGACAGTTGCTTTTCAGATGAGGCAAAGTACCGGGCACGGTGAATGCCCACCAGATCGGCGCCATTCAAAAGCGCCTGAAACGCCTGGTTCAAGTGCTCATAGTCGAGCTTGGACGGTGCCAGCCCGATAAACACTGCGTTGTGCGGTGCACTCTGGTCAATGTCGCTAAACTGGCTTAGTGCGTCGTCTTCGAGTAGAAGCAGTGGACGGTAACCGCGGTCTGTGATCAGCTGCTTTGCTGCGCTGAGCGACGAAAAGATCTCAGAGCGGTCTACTTCAAACCCCATGTCTAGCAGCTTTGTGAAAAGCGATTCGTCGGTTAGCTTGGTCGAGTTGGTAACAAATCGCACTTTGACTCCGGTTGCACGCAGTCTGGTCAGCGCGGCAACAGCATTGGGCGTTGGCGAGTAGTTTACGTGCAGAGTGCCGCTAATGTCCAGCATCACACCTCTAAGCGCCCTTCTTACTGCTGTCATCTTATTACTTTATGTTTCGTGTAAAAATCAAAGCAATTCATTTATTTGAAAGTGCTAATTGAATAGCCGTATATCTCAGTCAACACATTGCACATCCTGTTATGGTATAAACGTGTCATGCGCAGAAAAGTTAGTCCATTGTCAGTGCCTTGCGAGCAAGCGCCAACGCGCCGTCGCGGGTCTTGTTGCCTCCAATAAAGCCCGACTGGTGGATGAATATGCACCCTTCAACGCCCGAGCGCTCAGACAGCGCCTCGTCGCGAATGCCGCGCCATGACTCTGGCAGCGGATGACGCGACACGAACGATCCGGGCTTTTCGGGCACCGCCTGCACACGCCAGGCGCCTGAAGTATCCGGATACAAAACATACACAATCTTGGCCAGCTCCGGGTTCTTCTCCAGCGCCTCGTCCTCGATCGTAGTAATGTGGTCCTTCCAGGGGCAGAACGTGTCAAACAGAACAATCTGCCCGCTCTGGTCAATGTCAAAGCGGCCAGTGTATCCCTGCTCGACAATCTTGCGTCCAGGCAGCCACGACAAAGCATAGTAGCGCACACGCTCGGTAAACTCAGATCCAGTCAGTGCCATCGCCTGCGCGAATCTCTCGTCCATGTCGCCCTCGGGCTGGTTCCACCACGGGTTGAGGCGGCCAACCCGTGCCGACAAGCCTGTGCTCTCCTTGTACGCTGGCTCAATATCGCTTGGGTACTGCGACACGCCGTTGTCAATGCCATCGACGCCCTCAATAACTGACTCGTAGAGTTTTTTGTGCAGCTGGTCAACTGCGCTGCTGTCCAAGTCTGCTTCCTTGGCAATCGCACGGATGACGTCCTGTCCATAGTGCTTGTATATAAGACCAGCGCTGCTGAGCTTGGTCTTGAATTCTGCCGAAAACTGCTCGTCAAAGCCACGCTGGTGGTGGTCGTACCGCTTCGCCTCGTGGTCGTACACGCCTCCAACGTCCACAACAATATCGCAGGTCTCCAGAACCGCCGGATCGCGCGAGCGCACAATCTTGGCATCGCTGTACTCGGTTAGCTGGCGCAGCATGAAGCATGCGAGTGCCTCGTCGCAGTGGAAGGTACCGCTGTGCGTTCCAATAAGCTTGGGCATGGTGCTAAATGTTTTGGTGTATAATTGCGATGTAACAATAGGTCGACTGGCTTTTAAAAGACGAAGCGCAAACATAAATCAATCAATTTCACAAAAAAAATGGGTTGAATGCATCCAGAACTTGAGGCAGTCACAGCCCACTTTGGTCTTTTGCAGCTAGTATTGGACCAGTCACGTGTGCTTATGTTTGTTGACAAAGAAACAAAATCATTCTATCACTCCCAAATAGTCTTCCTTGATGGTCCCGATAGCGGTAATCTTTGTCGCATCAATAAGAGTGCCAATGATCTTGATTCGCACTAGCGTGCCTTTTTCGATTTTTTGGTCGTCAGAGTGGAACGACGGCGGATTAGTGTTCATATCGAGCTTCATGTCTGACGGAATGTACGAGCCTGATACAAATATTTGGAACGGTCCGGCGTTTGTAACAAAGCCCAGCTTGTTCACCGATTCAACTACCCCGTCCAACACTTCGTTTTTGAACGGTTTGAACAAAATGGCTGAATACTTGACCTCAAACTCTGCCGAGCCGTGGCCAGGGATGATTTTGCCAATCTGGATATCTAGAATCGCCACCACAGCAACAATGTAGCCGTACCGGCCTGTGCATGTTCCTTCAACATCCTTGTACAGACGCTTTGTCACGAACTCCCTCATCCGCGGCCCCAAGAACGACGGATGCAGGGTGATTGTGTGGGTAAGCTTCTTCTACACAGCTGGAAACTCTTTTAAAATTATGTTAGAAGAGTTTAACGCATTACACTCTTGTAATGGCAATATACAGTATGCTTACGTGAAAGAACATGGTTTGTAACTTGCTGTAGTTTTCGTTTAGATTAAAGCCGGAATACCACTCGAGATAGCGCCTCTGTTTTCTTGCTCAATGTCTCTATTGTAATACGAAGCTAGTCGTGCCCGCGGTATAACTTTAATTGCGCTATCGATTAATGAAACAAGTTTACACCGGTGCAAAGGAACGCAACATAATGAATTAGTGCTTTCGGCCAATCGTGCTGCTTATTGGCATTTAGCTGAAATTGCGCATCTTATGGGATAGTGCGGTCTGATCTGTGGTTTTCGGTTGATCACTAGCAATTGTGCAAAAATTTTGATAAGGACTGGTTTGGCTTTTGCATTTCCCAATTGACAACTTTTTATATACTTTCTTGTTTAAAATGGCAGTGCGCATCCGCTTTGCTCGGCATGGTCTGCGGAACCGGCCAATGTTCCATATTGTTGCGATGAATGCGCGGAAGAAGCGGGACGGTAAGCCGCTGGAGAAGCTTGGCACATACAACCCGCACCCGAATTTTAAGGAAGGCGCCAAACACATTACTCTGGACTTTGAACGCACAAAATACTGGCTGGGTGTCGGTGCCCAGCCGACCGACGGCGTGCAGTTTTTGCTGGAGAGAGCCGGCTTGCTGCCACCACGGCCGCTGTACCCAAAGCTGAAGCGGTCGCCCAGCGCCTCGATCGAGGCTGAGACTCAGACCCCGACCAGCAGCTAAAAATGTGTTTTCATCTTGATATTCAACTGAAATAGAACAGAAAATAAACAAACGCAAAGCTCAAAGCATGATATGCGCTTCAATTAAGAAATAAAAAGTTTAGACTGCTTGCTTGCCCTTGGCAGCAGCCATTTGCAGAGCGCGCTCGCGGCGTCTTGCGAGCCGGCGCTCAACTTTGCCGCGAACGAGCGTTTTCATCCCGGGCAGGAGATCGGCCATGTTGTACATTGCGCAGAATTCTTCACATTTGGCGTCAATATTGTCTTTGGCGCGCAGCTGCAGCGTTTGGCGGCCGTCATATGGTGTTTCAATGTTCAGTTCCATCAGCACCTCCTTTGAGCGGCCAGATTTGGGCTTTGAAACCTCACTGGCCCGTGGGACCTCGCGCTGCTGAATACCAGCGCCCTGCTCTTGGAGCTGCTGCTGTACCTCAGGATGGCTAAAGTACTGCGGGAACGCTGGTGTCGAAAATGAAGAAAGTGCTGGCGTAACATCAGATGCCGGAACAGTCTGGTCTGGCGTTGCTTGGTAGTGTGCGTCTGTGGGCACCGTGGCAAGCTCATCGTCAACCACAGCCAAAGAATCGTCTTGCTCGTCCTTTTGCTTGCCCATAGAGATGGCGCTGTCGCGCTTGGACAGGCTCCGGTCTGCTGTTCCACCGACAATCATTGGCGTGTCTGGCAGCTGTGACGCTTGCGAGTCTGGGCGGTCGTATGAAACCTGTGATAGCGGCGAATCCGAGATTGGCCGCGTGCTCTCCATTGGCGATTCTGCGACTGGTGCTACGGCAACAGGTGAATCTTCAACCACAGGAGTACTTGTTTGCTTTTCGGGAGGACTGGTCATTGAACGGACGAGTTCGGCAATTTCTCTTGAGCTTTCCAGGTCATCGGCATCTTCAGGCTCGGTGCGATCCTGTGTGACATCAGCAGTCTCCTGCGCTGGTACAGCGGCAGCAGGGCTAACGGCCTCAATAGTGCCAATAACAACAGGTGCTATACGCTCGCTGTTGCTACCTGGTTGCTCAAAGCTGGACGGGTGCTCCTCGGGAACCATTGGGGACAGGCTACCTGAAGTTGGCATCTCCCGAGGGCTGTGCTCAGCCGCATCCAGACTTCTCGATGCAGACTCAGAGGCCGGTGCGGCCTCGCCATCTGGAGTATCTGGACCAACTGCACTCCGGTCAACCCCGTCCACAAGCTCGTAAGGTGACGACGACTCAAATCCTGTGCTGTCTGCAAAATCAATAACCTCTGGCTCCGATCCAGCAATGCTACCCGGGCCGTCCTCTGGCAAAGATACTACGTCCTCTACAGTACGTGCCGCCGAATGGACATTTTCTTCAAGCTTTTCGGGAGTTCCAAGCTCATGGCTGACTCCCAGCACTGCCAGCGAAGCTCCCGTGGCAGCAAGTCCCAGCGAGAGACCAGCGGCCATTTCGGCTGCGCTCCCTGAAAGTGCTGATGGCACAGGCTTAATACTCGTGTCCTGTACATCACCGACAAGCTCGGCATCGGCAGCTGGATCACTGCGTTGCTCAATTTGGTTCTCGGTATCTTCAAGCTCTGCCGAAAGATCAGCCGCCTTTTCAGAAACAGTCTCCTCAATAGCAGGCTCAGTGGTTTCCTCGACAGTAACATCCAACCCGGTGGCTACTTCATCAACGGTAGTCTCGACAGCAGGTTCAACAACTGCCTCCTCAGCAACAGGCTCGGCTGCCGCTTCCTTGACAGTAGGCTCGACAGCCTCTTCGACTGAACGCTCGACTGTTGTTTCTTCGACGACAGGTTCAACTGCCGCTTGCTCGACGACAGGCTCAACTGCAGCTTGCTCGACGACAGGCTCAACTGCCGCTTCCTCGACGACAGGCTCAACCGCCGCTCCTTCGACGACAGGCTCGACAGAGCGTGCAACAGCAGTCTCAGCCGCTGCTCCTTCGACAACAGGCTCGATAGCCGCTTCCTCGATAGTAGAACCGACCGCTGATTCTTGAACAACAGGCTCAACAATCGATTCGTCGACAACAGGTTCAACTGCCGCTTCCTCAACAACAGGCACAGCAATAGCTTCCTCAGCAGCAGGCTCAACTGTCTCTTCTTGAACAACAGGCTCGGCTGCCTCCTCTGCAGAATGCTTAGCAGGAATCTCAACCGCTGCATCTTCGATGACAGGTTCAACTGCCGCTTGCTCGACGACAGGCTCAACTGCCGCTTCCTCGACGACAGGCTCAGCTGCCGCTTCCTCGACGACAGGCTCAACTGCCGCTTGCTCGACGACAGGCTTGGCAGCGTCCTCTGCAGGATCCTCAACAGAACGCACGGCAGCCTCCTCTGTAGAAAGCCCAACATGAGTCTCAACCACTGCATCTTCGACGACAGGCACAGCTGCTGTTTCATCGACAGAACGCTCAGCAGCAGATTCGACGGCAGGTATGGTAGCCGCTTCCTCAACAAAAGACTCGACAGAACGCTCAACTGCTGCTTCTTCGACAAAAGCTTCAGCAACAGGCTCGATTGTTGCTTCTTCAGCAGTAGGCTCGACTGCCGCTTCTACGACAGAGCGCTCAACAATCTGCTCATCAGCATGTTCGACAGACGATTCCTCAACTGCAGGCTCGACTGCCGTGTCTTTAACTGCAGACTCGACAGAGGATTCAGCAACTGCTTCCTCAACAGCCTTCTCGGCAGTTTCTTCAACAGCAGGCTCGACTGAACGCTCAACTACTGCATCATCAACAGCAGGCTTGATAGCCGCATCCTCAACTGCTAGGACAACTGTCGCTTCTTCAATAGCAGGCTCAACTGCTTCTTGGACAGCAGGCTCGGCAGCCTCCTTGACTGAAAGATCAACAGAAGGCTCAGGAACTGCTTCCTCGACAGTAGAATCGACAGAACGCTCAACCACCGCTTCTTCGAGAGCGGATTCAGCAGCAAGCTCAGTTGCCGCTTCCTCAACGACAGGCTCAACAGAAGGCTGAACAACTGCTTCTTCGGCGACAGGCTCGGCAACTGCCTCCTCGACAGTAGAATCAACTGCACGCTCGACCACTGGCACAGTTGGCGCTTCCTCGACAGCAGGCTCAGCCGCTGCTTCTTCGACGACAGGCTCAGCAACTGCAGCCTCGACAGCAGGCTCAACTGATTCCTCTACCAACTGCTCAGCAGGAATCTGAACTGCTGCATCTTTGACAACAGGCTCAGCGGTAGGTTCTACAGAACGCTCAGCAACAGGCTCAAATGCCGCTGCTTCGGCCGCCTCCTCGACAGAACGGTCGACGACAGGTCCAGTGACTGCTTCTTCCACCACAGGCCCGGTAACATCTTCCTCAACAGCAGGCTCGACAGAACGCTCGGCAGCAGACTCTACAGTCGCTTCTTCAACGGCAGGCTCTACCACTGCTTCATCGATAACAGGCTCAGCGGAAGACTCAATAGTTGCTTCCTCGACGACAGGCTCAGCTGCCGCTTGCTCGACAGCCGCTTCCTCGGAGGCAGTATCAACTGTTGCTTCCTCAGCAGCAGACTCGACAGAGCGCTCAACAACATTCTCGACAGCAGGCTCAGATGCTGCTACTTCGATAACCTCCTCGACAGAACGGTCGACGACAGGCTCAACAGCCGCTTCTTCGACAACAGACTCAACCGCTGGAACAATAGCTGCCTCATTAACAGCAGACGCAGCAGCTGCTTCCTCGACGGCCGACTCGACAGAACGCTCAGTTGCAGCTTCGACAGCAGACTCAACCGCTGCTTCCTCGACGACAGGCTCAACAGCGGGCTCAACCACAGCTTCGACGACAGGCTCAACAGCGGGCTCAACCACAGCTTTGACGACAGGCTCAGCTGCCGATTCTTCCACGGTAGGCTCGGCAACTGCTTCCTCGACGGCTGCTTCCTCGACGGCAGTCTCAACAACTGCATCCTCAACTGCAGTCTCGACAACTGCTTTTTCAACGGCAGTCTCGATAGCCTCCTCAACTGAAATCTCAGATACAGGCTTAACAGCAGCTTCCTCGACGGCAGACCCAACTATCTCGTCTACAACGGCAGGCTCAGCGGTAGGCTCAACAGTCGCTTCCTCGGCTGTCTTTTCTTCGACAGAACGATTGACGGCAGGCTCAACAACTGCATCCTCAACAGTAGGCTCGACATCGGGCACGACAGTCGCTTCTTCACCAACAGGCTCGACATTCGCTTCCTCGACTGGGGTCTCAACAACAGGGTTTTCAATGACTGTCTCGGTAGCTGTCTCCTCGACGGTAGGCTCAGCGACAATAGATTCAACAGCGGCTTCCTCGACAGAGCGCACAATGGTATCTTCGACAGCAGACTCGGCAGCAGGGCTGGTAGCAGTTTCAGCAGCATTGTCAGTCTCATCAACGACAGACTCAATGCCAGGATCGGCAGCCGCTTCAATGGCGGCGGGCTCTACGGTGGGCTCAACAGGTTCTGCGTGTTCAGGGGCAGAGGCTGGAACCGCCTCAATAGTGTCCTCAGTTGTGGCCTCTTCGGTTTTGGGAACAACAGCAGCTACGCCCTCGTCGGCTAATTCCGCAACTACCTCGGTAGAAGGCTCCACTGTAGTGTCAACAGATGCTTCGGCGGAAACGACCTGATCGGCGGCTGTCAGCTCTGTTGCATTTTCGTTGGCGACCAGTTCTGTGTCATCCTGGACCTCGGCAGCGATATCACGCGTAGTTGCAGTATCCTCAGCAGCAATGGAGTCATCTGCATGCTCTGGCTCAACAGGCTCTTCGGCAGCCACTGGTTCAGTATCCTTGACAGCCTCGACAGTCTCATTGAAATCCGGTGATTCGTCGACTACTACAGCAGGTGCCTCGAGCTCACTTGTCTCAGCAGCGGGAGCAGCAACCTCTTCGATAGAGGCATCAGCTGGCTCAACCGAATCTTCACGAGCGGCATCAGTTTCAGAGGCTACAATAGGCTCATCGACAGGCACAGACACTTCTGCTGCTTGCGCTTTGGCGACAACGTCGGATGAATCAACCATCGCGTTCTCCAATGCTACTCCCTCGTCAACAGCGACATTCTCGGCCATCTCCGTCTCAAGAACCGGTTCCTCAACAGCAGATTCGGTTGACTCTTCGACAGCAGAAGCGACAGGTGCCTCAATTGCAGAATCACCAGCATGTTCGCCATTTGATGATTCAGTAGACTCCACAGCATCATTGACATCTTCGGCCAAAGGCTGCTCAATGGTGACAACGCCAGATTCGTCAGCAGATAGAACTTCTGACTCATTGACGGGCGGCACAGCTGTCTCTTCGGCAGGCAGGCTGATGGGCTCTTCGGCAACAGGAATAGCGGCTTCCTCGACAGCCGAAGCAGCAGATTCTTCCGCAACTGGGTCACAGACTTCTCTGGCAACTAGAGCATCAACCGCCTCAGCATAAGCCTTGACAGGCTCCTCATCGTCTAACACTGCCAGAGTGTCAACAACTGGCGAATCGCTCGCTTCGTCAGCTGCAATATCAGACTCGGCTGTCAATTCAACAGATTCCGGAAGAATCTGTACAGGCTCACCAGTAACTGGTTCGGTAGGTTCTACGGATGCTACCGGCTCCTCAGTGACAAGGACATTAGTCTCGTCCATGATAGCAACCACCGGCTCCTCCTCGACAGGCAAAGCAGCAGATTCCTCATCAACGATTGACCGATCCATGACCTCGGATTCGGAAGTCACATCCTCGACAACAGCCACACTGTCGGTAGTGGAAATGGCAAGCTCATCGTTTGTCAATGGCGCTTCAGCGGGTGATTCGCTAGCCTCAACTGCTGAATCGGATATCTCGACAACAGGCTCATCAGAAACCTCGGTTGCGACTAGCTCGGTGGCTTCCTGAACAGGTGCATCCGCCGTAGCAGGCTCGTCTGTATCCTCAGAAAGTGCAGGCGCGTCAGCTGTATCCGCCACCTCTTGGATGATAGGCGCATCTTCGACATCTCTGGGCTCCACATCTTGTGCAACCGTCTCCTCAGTTGCGGTCATAGAAGGCTCGTCGCTGCTGGCCAATGTGGGCTCTTCAGAAACTTCAACCAAGGCTTCTGTGGGCACAGCTGGGCTTTCAACAACACCGGCAGCATCGTCAACAACGGCTGAATCATCAATAGGCTCGGACACTGGAATGACAGTGTCCTGCTCAGAGACAACAGTGACTGGATCCTCAGCAGTCTCCGGAGAAATAGGCGCGTCTACAACAAGCTCACGCGCAATAGGCGCACTTTCTTCGCCCGCAGCAGCCGGATAATCTGAATTATCAACAGCGACATCCTCAGCAGGCTCCACGGTCGATTCTGTTTGAGCAGTGTCGTCGTTGCTAGACGCGACAGCAATCGAGGTCTCATCTACAACGGCTTCCAGTGCAACTGGCTCATCGACAGACTCAATGGGCAACTCGGCTTCAGCAGTAACCAATGCCTCTTCGACTGGTAATGTTACCCCGTTGACCTCCTCAGCTGCTGGCTCGGCAGATTTGCTCACGACATCCTCTGGCGCTTCATCCTGTACAGCCTCCTCGACAACAGGCTCTTCGGCGGGGGCGGCAGCCTCTTCCGTAGGTTCTGCACCCACTTCCGCGCTTGGCATAACAATCTCGTCAAGTGCTCGAGGAACAGCTTCGTCAACAGCCGGTGCTGTGGATTCCGTTACCTCGGCATCAGGCACCGGCGAATCATCAATTACAGCAGGCACTTCGACTGTAGTAACAGGATCTTCAGCAGCAGAAGGCACCTCTTCTGCTACAAGCTCAGAAGCAGGAGCAGGTTCCTCAATGATAGCCGCGACAGCGGGATCTTCGACAGCAAGTTCCTCGTTAACAGCAGTAGGCTCTTCAGCGGATTTGGCCGGCGCCTCTTCAAGAGCAGTGGGTACTTCAATCTCGCGACTCTTGTCATCAGCTACATCGCTGACCACAGCCGGATCCTCAGCAGAGACAACTGGCTCCTCAGTTACTTCTTCGGTGGTTGGCTCATCTGCGACGGTGGCCGACCCATCAACGGCAGCCGGCTCCTCAGTCGGAGCAGGAGATTCGTTGACTGAAGCGATATCCTCCTGAACAGGAGTGACAGTCTCGTCAACGACAGGAGCAGGCTCTTCAACTGCGGCATTGACAAGCTCATCGACCAAAGCAACAGGCGCCTCGGCAACTGGCTCTTCTTTGGCCGGGGCAGCAGCCTCATCCAAAGAATCAATAGGCGTTGGCTGCTCATTGGCCGGGTCAAGCTCAAGCTCGACAACTGGCTCAGCAGCCGACTCGACATCCTCCACAGATTCAGCCTGTGGGTCTATAACGACATCCCCAATGGACCTCGCAACTGGCTCATCCGAGGACTCTGCAATGGAATCAGCGACGGCTTCAGCTATAGCCTCTTCGACTGACCGAGCATCCAAGTCTGCTGCAGGTTCTTCAGCGTCAACGCTGTTTTCAGCATCAGCTGAGGTGTCTTCGGTGGCATTAAGAGCGAGTATAGCAGCACCAGCAGCAAGTGCAGCACCGACAACACCAGCGACCACAGCAGCAGAAGAGGCATCGGCATCGGACTCCGTCGTAGGCTCTTCTTCAGCGTGAGCAGTCGTCTCCTCGACATCAGAGACCAGATTGAGCCCCCTGGTGGTATCTTCGCTGGCTACTGGCACCAAGTCAGGGGAGACGGCACGGTCCATTGGCGATAAATCAGCCGAGTGCTCCGACTGTGGGCTCGGGGCATAATCAGATCCATCGTGGATAGTAATCGGAGCGACAGACGACGGCAGCTCAGAGATACTGCGCAGGCGGTGCTGAGACGAATGTGCATCGCCAGCTCCTGGGACCTGATCTTCAGCCGAGATAGTATTAGCCCGGGCCCGCGAAGCGTACGCAGCGCCAGAGCTTGCAAAGGCCAGCAGCCCGGGCACAAAGCGCTTGGTCGAGTACGTGTTCCACGCACTGCGCGGTGTCTGCGGCACAGGCACAGCTGCACTTGCCGCAATGTCACGGGCCACGTCGCTGCTAACAGCTGCTACCTCAGGATCGCTCTTGCAAAAGTAGTGATCGGGCGGATACGTGGTCTTGAACGACCGGCTAATCGTCGGTGGCAAAATTGGCTCATCTTCAGCTGCCGGAGCCGGTTCCTCAAATCCATACGTAAACAGCTGCTGCACGGTCTCGGTGCCAATGATCGAAAAGTGCTTGAGGTGGGTCAGCGCAGGCAGGGCGCGCTCGACACCGTCAGACTGCATACGGCACTGGCGAACAAGCAGCACGCGCAGCTGATCGGCGCTTGGGCCGCTGACCAGCCCATACAGGGCATCTTCAGTTAGCAGCGGACAGTCGTGCAGCCCCAGGGCAACCAGGCGTGTAGATGCATTCAAGAGAGCTCCGACAGAACCGCCACCCAGGCACGGCGCGCCGCAGATAAAGAGCGTGCGCAGCTGTGTTGCCACCAATGCGGTTGCAGCAATCAGCGCGTCGTCTACGGCCAAGTTGCGCAGACTGAGTGTGTTGAGGCTTGCGGCAGTAACAATGGGCACGGCGTCAGGTGCCCTCGTGGGGATGTCAGACAGCTCAGGTCCGTCGCGCATAAGCTCCAAATGCGTGAGGTTGTGGCCAAGAGTGAGCGCTGTGTACGCCGACTGCGCCGTGATGTTGGCGCCGTACACTACCAGCGACTGCAGCTGCGGCGATCCCTGCATGATCAGCTCAACCAAATCATCGCCGGCGTCGCCGCCGGTGCCCACCAGATGCAATACCTGTAGCTGCTTGGGCGCAACAGCCAATGAGCGGACTAGTCGCGAGGCAGCAATGTCGGGTGCCCATACACGTAGCTGGCGCAGGGCAGGCAGACGCAGAGCCAGAGGTCCCCACGTGTCTGTAGGCAGCGGCGAATCGCTCTCCAGGCGCAGAGAGCGCAGCGACCGAAGGTTGTGCAGCAAGTAGCCCAAATTGGCCAGCTGCTTGCGCGGCATACCAATAATCTCAATGTCGCGCAGACGCCAGCGCATAAGCTCGTTTACCACATGCTTGTCACGCAGTCGGAACCCATACATGGACAGACTGTCGATGGGCGCGCACGCACGCGCAAACTTGAATGCTAGCGGCGGCGATGTCAGATCAGATCCATGGAGCAGCGAGCGCAGCAGCGTGGGATCTGTCGACAGAACATGCTTTCCCTGTGCTACCTCAAGCAGCGTTGGCAGCTCAGCATCAGCCGACTCATCGCCGTCGTGGTAAAAGGGCGATACCAGATGGCGGTCGTAGTGCGAGTTTAGCGTGAAGCGGATGCCACGAATATGCGGTCCATATACTTGTGGGCGCGCAGATACAGTACGCAGAAAGCCAGCCAGCTGTTCGGGCTCAGAAAACTGCGGATACGCCCACAGCTGGGGTGCCGCCGCCTGTGCCCAGTCCTTGTTCACCAGGCAGAATGTGCGCAAATCGCGCTGACGTGGGAGAAAAGTCGATATGCGATGCAGCAGACGCCGGTCAAGACTGGCCCATGCCTGAGTGTCGCTCGTGTCGCTGTCCTCGCCGTCGCTCTCATAGTCGATGTCAGCCGCTCGCAAGTTGTTATCGTCAGCGCGGCTGACGTCGCTAAAGTTAAAGTCAAAGCGGTACATCAGAGACGAAAGCAGGCGCAATAAGGTAGGTGGAATGAACGCTTGCGTCTACGAGTACAAAATGCAAGGTGAATTTAGAATTAGCGAATGCAGTGAAAAGAAATATACAAAGTCTGTCTTTACAGCGTACCGCACAAAGAAAATGCTTACTCTAAAGATGGGTCTGAGCTTGAAATGATTTCAAAAGGGTAATGACGTTGCAGGATTACGGGTCCTCTTTACAAAAATGTCAAAGCGCAGAGCTCAATGATAAACTTATAGTTGGTTCCGTTTTACGTAAAAAAAAAATCCAGGAATGTGGAAATAATAAACAAGCGACAAAAGATGACGCTAATAGAATATAATAAGGCTAGTGAGCAGAATAAAAGGTTTCTTCAATTTTTAAGCAAAGAAGGGGGTGTTGAGATATGGATAAGCTTTGACCTTTGAGGAAAACGGAGGGAGCGTGTTGCTTTTATAAATGCAGCTGGGGGATGGGAAGCAATCGAGAAGTAGTGCGCAGGGTCAAGGGGCGGCAAGTGCGCTTTTCCTTACACCCCACCTACATACCGGTTGCAGCATACGTCTGAGGATCTTCTGACTTTGGGCGCGGAGCTGGAATTTATTTGCTGGCTCTTCTGCAACTTTTGTCCATCCCCATTTTCTTTTCCCCTGCTCCGGTCTGCCAACGGATTGTCCGTGGGTGCATCTGACCATTTTCATTTTGCAAGCCATGCTCTTTGTTTTGTTCGCCTGGAGCTAATGACAACCCGCCACTACACACATTTGTGGCATTTGACACACACTGGAACAGATTGTGCAAATAGTGAATACGCTCTTCAAAGAAGGCGGGCAAATAAAAGAGTATTTTGCACTATTGCTCTGCTTGCTCTTGAGGAAAACAAGGGATTTTTACTGCCTAAGTATACCGTGTCAAGCATTAACGCACAAAACAGGTTGGATGTACCGCTCGGGCATGCATATTTGTGTTCTTCAAACAATTTACACAGGTGTATTTCGTTGAAAAAGTGAATCTGGCATCCAAACCTCTGCAGAAATCAACACCAATCCTTTGCAATTGGACATGTGAGCACTAGCACAGATACAATACTGTGCTTGAAATGTCTAAAGTTCAATTCTGGCTTCGGCTTTCCGGCATTGTTCGCCATTCCATGTATGCACGACAGGCGTGTGGGAGTACTCGGCTGACTTTCTTCTGCCGAGCGCATATCCGGATTTTTCTTCAGACTCTGCTGAACAAGAATGTGCGCCTGTGCGAGGAACCGAAGGCCTGCTTGGAATTTACCACCCCTTCTCTCTCTTCCTCATCCAGTCCCTCTCTGCACCGGTTCCTCGCCTCACATACGATGTACCGCAATACCAATTATATTTCTATCTAGGCGCACTCACCGCCTTTTTCTTTTTGATTCAATTTCGGCATAATATATATTATCGCTACCAAAAAATTAATAATGTACGCTCAGAACATGTCTTGTAGCTTGTGTTCTTAAAACAACAAGTCCTAAATAAAGCGCTCATGTAGATTACTCTAAAAGCAAGCATCTTTTCACCAGAACCCTTGCCTGGTGCGAAAAAGGCTTGCCACATTATTTTCCAAAAATATTTTGCATTTAGTGCTCGTTTTGCAGTAAACAATGCGTTTTTGCAACTTGACAAGTATGGGCAGTGGGCCTGATAGTAGTTTTCGTTTGGGAGAACGAGCCCCGAGTGACCTCGGGTGGAGCGCAGCAAAAGGACTAAGATTCTGGATGCACACATGAATAACTGTTACCCCACTCTTCGCCGGCGATCGCCTATGCAGAGTGCATTTTTACGACAGGTCTGCTGAAAGTGCAATGATACGAATTTTCGTAGATTTGGCAAAAAGGAAAATAGCAGTTTTCGTCCAAAGCGTGGGAGAACGCCAAAAGCAACCGAAAATGTTAACTGCTAACCAGCTGACCGGGAAGGAAGCATGTGGTCCCCCTTTCTATGAGAGTAAGAAGTTGGAAATATTGGAACCTTTATGGAAAGTGTACGCTTGAGGGATTGCATGTGGTGCATTGTGCCTGCTGCTCTTCACCTTTGTTTTCGATTTTTGACATTTTCAAACTTTTGTCGAATTTAGCAAGCCGGTTTTTTCCTTTTTCTCTCAACTCTATCTCTGCATTCACTTTATTTATTTTTCACTCAAATAGCGCTTATTGACTGGTCCATATATTAGCATACAAAACCCGACTCTTTGGCAAACCATGGGCGACGAGCGGAGGATAGGCGAATATGTAAGTGCACTAAGGCGAATGCCAGCCAATTCATAAATGCACAGACTTATTTACCGTATAAACCGCATGTAGCAACTCGGTGATATTATCGGCAAGGGCGCAGCAGGCTCGGTGTACCGAGGGCTGAACCTGCGGACTGGGGCAGTGGTTGCGATCAAGCAGATCCGCAAAGAGGGATTCAGCTCGTCAGCAGAGATTGAGGCTGCGCGAAAGGAGATCGACGTGCTACGCGACCTGCACCACCAGAACATTGTAAAGTACATTGGGTATGAGCAAACGGAGCATGAGCTGGATATAATTCTAGAGTACTGCGAGGGCGGGTCACTGCAGAACATTCTGAGCAAGTTTAGCAAGTTTCCCGAAAATCTAGTGGGTGTGTACGTGTCACAGATCCTAGACGGGCTGTCTTACCTGCACCGCAATGCGATTCTGCACCGTGACATCAAGCCAGGCAACATCTTGCTGCTCAAGGATGGCGTGGTAAAGCTGGCAGATTTTGGCGTGGCGCGGATACAGAACGGACTGAACACGGTAGTGGGGTCGCCGTACTGGATAGCGCCCGAAGTACTGCTGCTACATGGGTCAACGTCAGCAGCTGATATCTGGAGTCTCGGATGTACAATTGTGCAGCTGGTCAGCGGCAAGGCGCCATACCAAGACCTGCCGCCGATGACAGCCATGTTTCGCATCGGGCAAGATGAACATCCGCCCTTTCCACCGAATATCTCGGCTGCGCTGCGTGACTTTCTGTCTCGCTGTCTAGTGCATGTGCCGTCAGCACGAGCAACAGCCGATGAGCTGAGCACACACGTGTGGATTCGCGCGTGCTTGCGTGAGCGGCAGGGCGAGGGTCAGACAAACGGCAACTACGAGCACGATATACGAACAGTTGCGCACTGGAATCAAGTGCTGTTGAACTCATCGCCGCGCGATGTAAAGCGGTTCAGTATTGGCGCAGCGCCGGGACATACGGGCCACAGTAACCTACACTCGAGCTATAGCACAGCACGGGCCCGTGAGGACATTCCAGGCGCAATTTCAGGCATGACCTCGATGGGCATTACACATATAGGCGAAGGCGTGGCATCAATGGGAATCTCGAACTCTAACGAGAGCACAGCTCGGCGCACAGTGTCGTCGATTGCAGCGTACGAGGAGGACAGCGGCGACGACTGGGACAATGCTTTCCAGAACCTTGATGCGCTGCAGCTGAAACCAAAGTCGAGACCAGGATTTGTATACCCACAAACGCTGGCTGGGCCGACATCGCCGCGTAAACACTCGGTTGGTGCGACCGATGACTTGGGCGATGGCGTTCATGGAGCTATGCCAGGACCTGTTGAGCGCACAGTGTCGGATCCAGCTGCCGCACATGCAAGTATACGAGCACATACAAGCCCGCCATCGCCACGGCTGCGGGCTCGGCGCAGTCACTACGCGCAGACCGAGTCCGTTCCGGCCGAGCATGTGCTTGAAGGCGAAGACGAGACTACGTCGTCAGGCGAGCTCGTTGAGCCCATGGACGAGCGACTGGCGATGGCATACTACGCCAGTGCGTCGGACGTGCGACTCGAGTCGATGGGTGAGGTCCGACTTGATCCCATGAGCGAGGTGTTGGCACGGCGGCCAGTTCTGGGTCTGCGGCAGGATCCAGCAGCAATGGCAGCACTGGCCACAACAGCAGCGTCAACCGAGCAGATCTCTAGTGTAGCGAAACAGGCAAAGGCAAAACCCCGCGATTTGCCGCATGGATTCCCAAGTCGTGCGTCTGAAGAGCGGCTGCGACGCGAAACCGAGCTGCGATGGGTTCAGGACATTGCGACAACCATGGCACAGCTACGCGCAGCGACACAGGATGACGTGGTAGTGTTCCAATGCCAGCAGCTGGTTGCGCTGCTGCGCGAGGGCCGTGGCGTGTTCTCGGTGAGCTCCGACTGGCGCGTTCGGGCGGTGGTTGACGCACTGCGCGCACACAGCGGCGGCTCTGGCGGCAGTAGTGCGGCAAAGCATCTGCTAATGCTGGCCAACCGACTGTGTCATATGGATGCACGGTTTGCGCGCGTGTTCTGTCTGCACGGGATGCTGCCAGTAGTGCTTCCGATTGTGCAGCGCGCACATAGCAGTGATGTACTGGCCGAGGCGGTAAATTTTGTTGGGCGGCTGTGTCGGGCCGACGACGCAGCGCCTGTGCAAATGCTGCTGGCATGCGGCGGTGTTGAGGCGCTGTGTGCGGCAGCTGCTGCGCTGGTGGAACAAAACGTGAGTCTGGCTGCAGCGGCGCAACTATCGCGCGTGATCACGGCGTTGATTTCGCTGTTGATCTCCAAGGCGATGCCAGCAGCAGATATGCCGGCAGCAGATTTGGGTGACATGCTGGCGCAAGCACGTATGGTGCCAGTGCTGGTGCGTTTGTTTACACGGTATGGTGCAGCATGCCACCCGCCGTCGCCGCAGGGCACCAACGGCGTGGATGTGCCAGACGCGGCTGAGCGCGTGTACCACGGCGTGTGCGACGTGCTGATGGTGGCGAGTCGGCTGTTCAATGAGTTAGTTCGGCGTGTCGATGCGCTACAAGACGCAGTTTGCGAATCAGGGCTGGTGGCTGCGGCGTTCCAACATGTGGGCCGGTATCCGCGCAAGGCCGTGGTACTCGTGGTACATGGTGTACGACATTTGTCAAAGAATCCAGCCAGTCTGGATGTACTGGAGCGGGCTGGCTTTTTTGCGGTAAGCGAAGCGCTGCTACGCGCACCGTCGTCGCAGGCGTATCGCGAGTATGTGATGGCCACGGTACTGCGACTATGCAGTAGCTCGCTGTCACGTCAGATCACCATGGCTACGCAGCATCCGTTCCTAGTATCGGCTGCTATGGAGTGCGCACAAGTCAAAGAAGCACCGACGCTGTCAAAATGTGGCCGTTTGTTGATTCTAGGTCTGGCCAGCGCAGGACCGCAGTGCTGTCGTGTGCTCAAAGACGTGTGTGCGTTTGAGCTGATTGTCAAGCTGATCTCGCGAGAGCGCTGGTGCGGTATGGCTATCCGGGCTCTGCTCGAGTGGGCGCGCGCCGTACCGGCCGAAATTGTGCCTGCGCTGACTGACAGTGCAGCGGCGGCGGGCTGGGCCGAGCTAGCACGTCCGCTGTTGAGCTTGTCCACCAGCTCGACAACACTGGACATGTATGCTGCCACATTCTACAGTCTGGTGCGCCTCCATGTACCTGTGTTTCCACGTGCGTGCATGGGCGCAGGCGATGCGACGAGCGACTGCATTTGGGTTATGCTTATGGACCGGTATCTCAACTGCAGCGGACTGAGCCGCGACCACCACGCGATGTATCCGCCCGACGATACCGAGGCCAATGCACGTCCTGAAGTGGTGGCTGCCAACCATATGAACGCTACGACACGACTAACGTTCCTCAACCTATTGCTGGTCCTGCTGCCGTTTATGCGTGTGACGACGGCGGAGATGCAACGCCGGGTTGAGCATTACTATTCTGAGATGACTTTATCGTCGAAACTGGATGCTGCGTTGCCTGTGCGCAAGGCGTCGTTGGAACTGTCGATTGCTCTTGAGCATCTGTAAAATCATAAATATAGTATGTGTCTTGTCTGTTTACTATTTTATTAGGCTTTTGACGATAAATTGTTGTTTTGTCATATTACTTATTATATATACTATAGTTTGTTTAAATTGGTGCACAACTGGCTAGTGTGGTCTAGCACATCATCTACTAGAAGAGACAAATTGTTTTGCCTGTGTTAATCGTATGACAACGCCCACAATCTGTATTATTCCTTTGGGGTTGATAAGCAATTCCTTCCCCAGATCAATTGTGGAGTTTGTACCCTTTTCCAAATATTTTAGTTTCACACATTCTTTTGAATATAGTGTTTAGTGCTCATATGTTCTTATTGTATCTCTAAAAACACTGACTTTTATTACTATATTCAGTCACACTGGCTAAACTATAGTACCAATGCCTATGTAGTGCTTTTACTGGTCTTATGCTTGAGCTGGAGGAACTAACTACTATTAATGATATGGACAATGTTTTTGTATGAATATATGCGGATGCTCGGTTTTGCTGGGAAATGAACAATAACCTGGCTTTGCAACATTGGCAGTCTTCATATAAATATTATTTATGTTGTTATCTGTAGTTGGCTCCTCTGGCTCAGGTGTATGGCCAGTAAAATCTCTATTCGCAAAACTAGTACTGTTGTTTAGCTTGTGTGTATTAAAACCGCAAAGAAGACTAGAGATGATACATATGAGCCACTGTAGTTGTTTGTCAAAAGAAAAGGAGGTAAAAAGTGCAACATGATTATAAATAATAAACTTTTGCTGTTTTATATTTTTATAAAATAAAATAATCTCAATTTGGACAATTAGATACCCAAGGATTGCTAACTGTGACTATAATTTATGTATTGATTTACTTGTGCAGTAATTTACATTGCTCATTTTTATTCTCTGGCACCCAGGGTCTTTATACGCCGAATGACCGATAGTTAGGTATAGATCGTCAGTAATAGATTGCTAAATAATTTTATATTATTTAGGTGAAAGCGTTCTTGTTCGAACCCTGTGGTGAGGTCTATCGTTTAACCGCAGCGTGCCATTTTCCAGGCGAGTAACCCACCTACATATAGTATCATATGAAGGAGCCGGATCGGGTAACGTGTTTTGCCATTCGCGCCTTATCTCAGCTGGGTTATAGTGCTGCCGCCATAAAAAGTAAACAATCACACGTTTAGCAGTTTTATTCAAAAAGGGAGAGTTGTCAGATGTCATTTTCGAAAAGAAGTAACATAAACTACACTCACAGACAAGCTACGGCTTTCTTTAGTGCAAATGAGTGGCTGTCAAGTTTAATATTGGTACATTAAGAATAGCATCTAAATGTATGAATATGACTACTAGTCTAACGATTAACCTCATTGACAACATTTCTATTCATCGTTAGTCGGTTGCAGAAAATGCAGAAATACCAGTGACAGCACGACCAAGCGTCAGCAAATGAATATCTGCCGTGCCCTCGTACGTATTAGTAACCTCAAGGTTATTCAAGTGGCGAATAACATGGAACTCATCAGCAATACCATTACCGCCCAAAATGTCGCGCATATTACGGCTAATATCCAATGCCTTAACACACGAGTTACGTTTAATAAGCGACACCATCTCGACGGCCATTTCGCCCTCATCCATCAGCCGACCCACGCGCAAACACGACTGTAAGCCCAACGCAATCTCCGAATGCGCCAACGCCAGTTTGGCCTGCACGAGCTGGAACCGAGCCAATGGCACGCCAAACTGTTTACGGTCTAGCGCATAATTTCGTGCAATGCCCAAACAGTTTTCCGCGGCACCGAGCACGCCCCACGCAATACCAAATCGCGCTTTGTTGAGACAGCTGAACGGGCCTTTGAGACCCTCGACATTGAGCATGTTTTGCTTGGGCACTTCGACGTTGTCCATAAGGATCATTCCAGTAATCGACGCACGCAGCGCCATTTTGCCGTCAATCGCCGGAGTGCTAAGCCCAGGCATCCCACGCTCGAGGATAAACCCGTGGATTTTGCCGTCTGTTTTCAGCTTGGCCCACACGATGAACACGTCGGCGATCGGCGAGTTTGTGATCCACATTTTGGACCCTGAAATGCGGTACACCGATCCCTCGTCACACGCCACCGTCTCCATACCCCCTGGATCACTCCCATGATCAGGCTCGGTCAGCCCAAACGCACCGATAAGCTCGCCCCGAGCCAAACCAGGCAAATACTTTTCTTTCTGCTCTTGCGTGCCAAACTCGTTGATCGGATGCATAACCAGCGACGACTGCACGCTCATCGCCGAGCGGTACCCGCTGTCGATACGCTCGATCTCCCGCGCCGTCAGCCCATATGCTACACTCGACACACCGGCACATCCGTATCCGTCGATTGTCGAGCCCAAGAACCCCATTTGCCCCATCTCCTTCATTATCTCGATGTCAAAGTGCTCGGTGCGCGTGGCATTGATTACACGGGGAAGTAGTTTTTCTTGCGCGTACGCATGGGCAGAGTCGCGAACCATGCGTTCATCGTCCGTCAGTTGCTTCTCGAGCTGCAGTGCGTCTTCCCAGTGGTATTTGGCGTACTTTGTGGCATACGCGCGCACGGCCATACGAGGCGCACAGAGCTTGTGCACGGTGTGCATGCGTCTGAGCGCTGGCCCGCAAAGTGACATGGTTAGAGTATTGTAACGTATTGCTTAAACCTTTATAAAAGTGACTTTATATAAACGTGAATGCAAGAAAGAGTGAATAGTCGCGCTTATAAACGTTGTAAAAATTCCCACGTCTCTCATCTCCCTGCCCCTGGTCCGGCCGAGTTACATTCTTTTCCGCGTGACCTTTGTCTATTGCTGTCGCACCCATTCTGGTGAAATGTCACTTATATCTACCAAGCTAAATAGCATATGTAAGGCTCACAGCACAACAAAATCCCGCGTTCTGGCAAAGAAATATGTCTAGAAGGTATGCACGCGTGCAGAACCGGTTATTGAGAGGCCGAGGTGCGTGTTTTGCTCGACTCGCGCAACAAGTACGAAATCCACTGATCACTAAACGACTCTTTGGTGTCGCCGTTAGCTGTGCTCGACTCTGACGCGGGCGTTCCGGGACTCGACTGCACAGGCACGCGCCGCCCGGCTTTTCGAATCAGCCCGACCTTTTCCTGCTGCTCCTCGCTAAACTGCAGAATGCTCGACATGAGCTGCAACACCTCATACCGCTTCGAGTCGCCGTGTTGCAGTGCCAAAAACCCAACAATCAGATTGGTAATCACTCGTTTGTCCAGATTAAAATCGGTGCTCTCTTCGCGCAGCCGCCGCATGCTCTCGTTCAGGTGGTCTTTTAGCACCGATACTTCGTGCCGCAGCCGCTCAATCTCTGATCCCTGGTCGACAATTTTCTGCTGGCACTGCTCGGCCGTCGCCCCGCTCAGCTCGATCTTGCGCAGTCGTGCTTCGGCCTGTTCGGCACGCGCAAGAGCAGATCGCTGTGTTGTCGTGGATTGGCGTAGCTCGTCTCGCAGCTGCTCAACCGCCATGTCGAGATCAGAGTCCTTGGACTCTTGCAGAATCTCCAGGGCGCTCTGCAGGTTCTGGATTGTCACCAAGTGCACTTCTCGCGCCTCTACCCATTGGCTCTCTGCGTTTAGCGCCTCGTTCAGCTCGTTCTGTAGCATCTCAACCCGTTCCTCGAGCTGCGTGTTTTGATGCGAGTCTGATTCTGCCTGATCCTCAGCCGCCGATACCTGGTTCTTCATCTCCCGCATCTGCCGCTCATGCTTGTCTACAGTGTCTCTAAGCTCGTATTGCAGACGGCTCGAGTTCTCCTGACTCTCCCACAGCGCACGCTTGAGCTCGTCCAAGTCTCTGGTATGCTTTTGCGCATCTGCTGACTGCTGCTCAGCTTCACCCTCGCGCTGCAACAGCGTCTGCTTTGCCGCTGCCGCTTCGAGCCGCAGCCGCTTAAGCTCGTCTGATTCGGCATTCATCTTGGCCTTTAGCGCATCCCGCATTGTGCCTATCCGCTCCAGCAGCAGGTCGTAGTCCTTGCCCAGCTCCTCCCGTGCTTGTGTCACCTCGTCAAGCTCCGTTTGTGTATCCCGCAGCCGTGACTCAAGATCAACCACTTTTTCTTCCTGCCGAGACTGATCTGCCGCCGCGTCCTTGAGCGCCTTTTGCTCTTGAATGATCCGCTCCAGACATGGCCTCATCGAGCTGGGAACTGTGTCTGGGATATCTTCAATGTCGCCAATACTGTCCAATACTTGAACAAGCCCCGCCTCGCTATCGGCAAAAGACTGTAGCTTATTTTCCAGCTCAGCAATACTAGCTTCCAGTTTCTGCTTTGACTCGAGCTCATTTGTCGCGTCTATGCGCAGCTGCGATATCTCCTCCGATAACTCATCAGTCCGAGTATCGCCATCACCCGAGTCTTTGATTGAACCAACGTGTGCGCGAATGGCCTGAAGCAGCATTGGTCCCGCCAAGCCCTCCTCAACACCAACACCCAGCTGCGTGGCCCATTCGCGGACAACGTCATTAAGTGAATCCCCGCTATTAGCGTTTCCCATCTCTGAAATTTGTGCCTCCAGCTCGCCAATTCTTTGTCGCGACCCCGTGCATTCCTCTTCTAGTTCGTGAACCCTTTTGTCGTCATTTGCACTTTGTTTGTCATTCATTTGGTCAAGATTGGTTTGCAGTTTGGTAACAGTTTGGTTGAGCTCCTGTGCCTGCGCTTCTAGCTGCGACTCGCGGCTGGTGTGGTGTTCCACCTGTTCGGTAAGTACGCCATTTTCTGAGGCCAGCCGCTTCAGGTGCTCGCCGGCCTTGCGGAGTTGCCGCTGAAGCACTTCTACCTGCTTTTGCAGCTTCTCGGTGCTCGCCATTGCTCTGTGGTAGATTAAATGCAGTGAAAGAATTAAAACGAGTGAGTCAAAGGTTAAAAGTAAAAAGGCGTCAAAAAGCTGGCGAATAATTACAACCCATGATCAAATCCCAGCGTATTCGTTGATTGACCATTTTCGTACAAGTAGGCAATGAGAAACATAATATGCTTGATAAATACCTGTGACCTGTTACGCAATGTTACCAAACGTGTAACTCACATTTAGCAATTCTAGGTGATCACAACGTTAATATGATCAAATGCTAGCTGCTTGCCATCGTCATCATCAGCACACTCTCGCCAAGCGCGTGACCAAGATGCAAAGCGGTTGTCCGCCCTGTGCTCAGTGTTTTAGAAGAGTGACACTACATGTAGGGTTCTCCAGGCGCACAATAATCGGCCGAGCGGCGGAGAGATAAGACCCTGTCAAATACCAAATATAGTCAGAAATTTATGCTGCCAGCTACTAAAAATACTTTAACAGCTGACTGCGCACATACTTTATTTTTGGACGACCAAGCGTAGCAAGGCTTTTCCCCAAATATGCTCCGGCATTGTTGAGGACGGGGCTGGGAACAGGATATGAATCCTCAAGGCAATTGTGCTTGAGCAATGTAATTGTTGCTCAAATCTGACTGCACACGTTTGTGTGCCAGTGCCAGGTGACCTAAGCTACGGCTCGGGCACTTTTGATTTTACACCGGGGAACGGCCCCTCCCCACAGCTGTTTTGCGAGTATAAAACTGACCGGAGCCGCCGTTGTTGCTGAGAAAAACTTATCCTTATACTTTTTTCTTTAAACAAGGTCCAGCTTTATACACTCACATTACAATGCAGACTGCTCGCTGCCTCGTTACTCTTTTCGCTGTTGCTGTTGTTTCGGTGATGGCGTTGCCTACTACACCCGTTTGTTCAGCTCCGGAGTTGAGCCCCTACGACAAGTGCGTCAAAGAACATGGAGGAAATGCGCAGTTCCCATACCCAGGACCCGGCGAGTGCCAGATCCTCGGACACTGCGAGTGCTTGGAAGACGGCTCGATCGGCTGCGTGTGCTAGTGCCCACTCCTAATATATTCTATACAAGCACCGCTTGCCCAGCCTGGCCCTTTTTACTGGCTCCTGTACAACACTTTTCCGGCCAGCGCAGACACTCGTAGCGCACACTAAATTATTATTTTCCATTTTTCTAAATACAATGTGATAAAACCTTCAACTGCAAAAAAACCTTTAACTGCAAAAGTAAAAATTTAGACAATATTACCGTTTTGCACTATTCGGGTTACTATGACCGTAGAATGTCAGTATATCCACCGATAGTATCGATAAACGCCACCAAGACCAAGCGCTTCCCACGGGTTATAGCCACGCCGCTGTGGTCGAGCCGCCCATCGTGGATCCACGCATCGCCCGGCACTTGCTCAATGCGAAGCGCAAACTTTTCGAAAAACGTCCCGCCCCCGTCAAACTCACATGGCTCATTTAGCAGTAATGTTAGCGATGCCAGGCTTCCATCCGAGTGCATATTGAGCGATCGCTGGTGGGCTTCGTGGTAGCCGACTATAAAGACGTCGCGGAATGTCCAGTATTTAATGTCAATACCAGTATGCTCATGCAAACGAGGAAATAATGTCTGCTCGAGTCGGGAGGTTATTGTGTGTGCGATTGAAAGGACGTTGGTGGGGATGTCCCGGGTCGGAAACGCGCCGTGTCGCTGGGTCGTCCATCCTTGGTGCTCGACGTAGGCGGATACGCTGTCGAGGATTTGTTGCCGTTCAGGTGCTGAGAATATTTGGCCAAAATTTAGAGGGTGTCGGTTGCGAAGCGTTTCGAATCCTAGTTCGGTTGGAGGAACGTGGTGTGACTGGAGATATCGCCGGCGCTGGTAATCAAGTGGGCTTCGGTCAACAGGTGCTTGGTTGCGACGCTGAGCTTGGAGTTTGTCATGCTCGGCTTGCTCGGTTGTCGATACATCGCCAAACAGGTCCAAATCGTCGGTGTCTGACATACTGTGCTATAAAAAAAGTGTCGTGTTTTCAGCTCAGCATGTCCGTATTGCGTTTATTTCTTTGTAAATTAAATGCACTTTTAGGCATTTGCACGTGATGTTTAGTATAATTTTGGTGCAAATTTGATTTCGCTTTTGGACCCTGTTTTTTACGGGGTTATATCCACTTGTTTTTCACTTGCTGACCAACACTATTAATTGTCTTACGTTAAACAAATAGTCATTATTGCGAGAAAATAGGGGTGTTAAAGGTACGCATCGGCGCTAGAACACACCTATAGGGTCTGGACGTATGCGACAGCGCTGCTAAACAACATTCTTAACTTTTTCTGTAGACGCTTTGCTGGTCATGGACGACATTTTGCAGACCATAAAGCAAGAGATAACGCTGGACTGCGACGAGGGGTCGCGTCTCAGCCGTGTCTGGGAATACGTCGCTCTTGCACAACAAAAGCTCTACACGCGCAACGAAATTAGCGACGAGGCCTCAGTCGACGACAACATGAAATCATATTTATGGCCATCCATTGTGCGCATGCAAAACATGCTGTTTGTCAACGGTGACACAACCATCTACAACAGCGCAGATCCAGCCACCAAAGAGTCGCAGGAATTTATCATGCTTTCTTTTGCGCAAGTCGAGGCTTTGTACCCGGATTTAATAGTTCGAGCGTCGCAGCCGACTATCAACAAAATGTTGTTTGGCCGCGAGGAAGGAATTGAACGTGTGTTGAACTCGCCCGTGGCGACAAAGTACCTAATGTGTCTTTCGCGGGCGCGCAAAGCAGGCGTGACGCAAATGAGGCTGACCAAAAAATACAACATCGACGCACGGTCGACGTTCCACTACATAAAGACTCTGGATCAGTTTGGGCTTGTGCTCAGGTTTCCGACATACGAGAACGGATCAAACACCAATCTGCTCGTGTTGCGTCGGTTCGTCGACAAAAAGGAAGACAACGAACAGGCTGCAACAGAATCTCGCGGAACCACAAATGAGGCAGATCAGAACACGGACTTTGCGGATACGCGGTTGTTGGTGCACGCAAGATTGCGGGAGACTGTGATGAGCATTTTGCAAGCGTCAGAGACGGGATATATGGTAGAGACGGATTTGTTTACAGAGCTGAAGCTGGATGTTTGGAACAACAGGCATCTCAAGCACTTTCACCGGATGATGCGGTACCTTAATGAGCATGGGTATGTGGAAACGGTGCTTATTCAGGTGCCAAACATAAAGTCAAAGAACCAGCAACCCGGTGCTGACGATCCAGCCGTTACTGAGGGCGCATTGGCTGATTCTCAGGACGAAGATCAGGTGGATGAAGCACAGGCGGAGGATAGCGCTGAGTCTAACGACGAAGACAGTGCTGCGGAGCCTAGCCAATCTTCAGCGAAAAAAACACGCAGGCGCAAAAGGGTACGGTCAATTAAAGAATCAAAATGTCGGCCAGGTTACTCGTACCGGCGGTGTGCACGGTTTATCAAACCATATGCGAACAAACGTAAAGTACGCAGTAGCGTGGGGATTCCCCTTCAGGCCAAGGACCGGGCTGCAGCGATGCACGATGCCAGTGGCTCTGACGACGATGCCAACATGAGCTCGAGCGACGACGAGGCAGTGGATATCGACGCAATCAAGGAAAAAGACGATATCAGTAACATGCTGGCCAAGCCGCAAGTGCTGTTGGGCAAACTGGCCCTACTACCCATCGACGTGCAAATAGTACGCATGATAGCGCTGTCAGGCACATACGGGATTGTAATGAAAGCAATTCAGTTCCTGCTGCGTGAGCCGGACTATCGCTCTATAACCCGGAGCCTTGAGCGGCTGGAAAACATACCGTTGTTTACGCCCGACGGCAGTTTTCCGGGAATCTACACGTCGCAAGAGGAGCGGCAACGGAACATGGAGATCAAAGAGGCGCCGGTTGTCAAAGGGTATAGCGACCAGACGTCCCCACGCTTGTTGGTGAAGCTTGACGAGTTTTCGGGGCGTGAGCACCGGAAGCGGTACTTTATTAACCCGTTGGCACAGCCGCTTATTGATGCGTTTACCGCCGACACAACAAGCGCTGAGGATACGAGGGTTTCGCTTGACAGTGTGCGACGCAACGAACAGCCGGTGGAGGCTGAAGCAGAAGAGTCAGCTCACGAGTCGGCTGATGATGCAGATGGCGACGATGATGCAGATGTCGAAGAGGACGCTGTGATTCTGAGCACTGTATCTTCTAATTCAGCAGCCTCGCTGAACAAGCTTTTGGCATCTCGATGCAAACCGGTTGAAGAGATGTTCAAAGATGCAAAGACGCGGTCAATAAGCCTTATCTCTGTGATCCGCGAGCAAGCGCTGTTACGGCTTTTGGAGCACGAGTCGGTGCTGGCATGCGGGCAACGTCTGGCCACGCGGTGCGACGATATTTGCAAAGCATATTACGAGCAGCAAAAAAACTCTCAATTCCTTTCAAGAGAAATGATCGAGTCTGTGCAAAAACATAGACTGGACAAACGCACGTTTATGCGGATTGTGGACCGGCTCGCCGACAAAGATGAGCTGAGGGTTCATGTAGTAGACGCGCTGCCTCGATGTGACTCGAACCCAGTCGCGCCTGTTGCACTTAAACTTGTGTTGGAAAAGTCGGTAGACCCACAAGGCGTTCTTTTGGAGGCGTTTATTACGCAACTTCGTGACCGCAAAACATTTAGTGTGCAGTCGTATCCGACAAAGCCCCGGACGGTGGATGAGCTGATTCACGTTCAGCGCCCAGAGGGAGCTGAGCAGAGTGATAGGCGGCGCAGGTGGCGCGACCATATGGAGTACACCGAGTTCCGGGAAAACTATAGTCCGCGATACAGCGGACGGCGCAAGCGTGCACAGGATACGTATTGTGCGGCATTAACGAAGCGGGCTCGATTGATAATGGAAAGGTCCGAAACTGAATCAGGCATGGATCCGGCGTGGCCTGGCGTGTTGCGGCGGCTCAAGCACCCGCCCCGGCGCATTGGTCGGGTTGTTGATCTGTACACGTATTTGGTGGAAGCTGTGCATAACGTTGACTCAATCAATGTGTTTGCCAATAACGCGTTCCGCTCAGCCATTTTGTTCGAGGTTCTGCCGCTCCGTCTGTTTGTGGACTTTTGCGGTGGAATTGCGTGCTTGCCAATGCTGTTGCCATACATTCGGGACGGACAAGTAGCGGTTGACAGCGACAACGAGGATACAGTGGGCACGTCATCAACGATTGATGAGATTAACCAGCGGTTAGCTGCGCCTGTAGCAGATATTCCAGATGAGCTAAGGAAGGCAGTGTTAGCACGGACGACCAGAACACGCGGCCATATTCAGCAGCTTTTGTTTGCCCTCCAAGTACTGCAACTCATTCGACCGGTGCGCACAGCCCAAGACATTGTGTCGCTGCCACCGCCTCCATCAGCCGAAGAAGCATTCAAGCGTGTGGAGGTCAAGAACCCCAAAACTTTATTTTATGGTTACCAGCTGATCAGTCACGTACGACAACTGTCGCGCCACGGGTACTCGCAGCTCATAACTGCGTTTGAGAACAGACTGGTGGTTGCAGATCTGACCACATCGTACTTGACCGAAGAAGTATATGATATGGGGGACCCGAAAGGCCGGTTCCAGTACTTTAGCGATCTGGAAGCATCGGCACGCGAAGAAGGCACAAATATGACGTACGAGCATCCGTTGTACGGAGTTGGGATTGCAATGCATTGGAGACGGCCCGTAATGTTGTTGACCAGCCAAACCCGCATTCTCGACACTTTTGTTGACGCAGATACACAGACTACGCCCCTCGATGATGTTGACAGACTGTGCCAAGTGGCGGCCCAGGCCGGTGCTACCCCTGAAGAAGCCCGCCGCTACTACCAGCATGTCTATGCTCGCTTATTGCACAGCGCGAACAGGCGTATTTCGGACCGCAAAAGACACGCCCAAATGCGTGAAAGAGTCAATGCAGCCAAAGACGCAGCATTCCGCAAGCAGCAGGCGCTCAGCGCAAGCGGCCAACCAGCAGAAGGCCCTCGAGTGCGTCGCATGCCCTTTTCCAACGCCGAGTCGCAAATGGTCGGCATCTGCTTTTCCATACTTCGGCTGCATGCTTGCACTCATAAACATCCGTTCCTGCTTGGCCAAAACGTCCTAAAGCTGTTTCCCACACGAACGCACCACTCGAAACCCACCGAAGCGTTGCGTCATCACTGGGTTCGCATGAAAAAGCAGCCAACATACGCTGCATTCAATGCTGGACTAAATGCCGTGTGGAAGTATGTGCTGCGGGATGCCGTACAAAAGGGTGTGCTGGTGGATGACCCTGATTTCGATAGCTTTAACGTGTGTGCGGCGGCTCGGTACTTTGACTCGCTGTTGCAGCAAACGTCGGTGAAGGAGCTGGAACTAAAGTATGCGGATGATATTGCACAGGACAATGAGGACAAGGAGAATCAACAACGGGAAATGGGCACCTGGAACTTGGTTGACCAGCCCCGGGGCTCACAAGCAGGTGGACAGACGGTCACACAGCCGCGGTCGCGCAAGAAGCGCACCTGGCGGTTGCCAACTACGATGAGTGGACAGAACGGGAGGTATGTTGTTGAGGACCTCCGAAGTCGTGCGCAGGACACTGGGTGTGAGTTTGTGGAGGACGTGTACAGAGATGGTATGGTACATCGCAGTCGACGTAGCCAGATGTACGCTACCATGTTGACCACACATAGTGGGTTCCGCTCAATTGCCGATTACAGCAACCCTGTAACAACCATGATCCGTGTGGAACCTGACCATGCAAACGTGGACAGTGCGGAGTTACGTGTGGATGCAGTTACGAGGGCGTCTGATTATCCGTTCTACACAGAGAACGTGCCGCGGTCGTCGTGCGTGCGCACAATTAACTCCCAAGCCCTCATTGAGCATATCCGCGCATTGCTCAACACCAATGTACCGGCTACGAGTGACGCTGACGCTGCTCTAGCGTGTGTGGGCGAGTCTGGCGTACATGCTGGGAAGCACATTGCTGAAACAGTGTGCATGCAGGCACTGATTATGAACCTGGTGTTGACTCCTCAGCGCGAGTACAATGTGGATGTTGGGCACGCGCTGTTGTCAGTTAAGCAGGACGTGGCGGCAAAGGCGTTTGCAATGTTGACACGCACCATGACGATTAGTCGGTTACGCAAAATGGAATCGACAGTAGGGATGGATGATCCGAAAGATGGGGATCAAAGTGTTAAGAGTACGGTGGTTGTGCATGAGACCACGGGGTCGGTGCGCACAGACGTACGTGAAGCTGGTTTTGCAATGTCCACGAACGAAGAGCCAGAGACGAATGGAAAAGCCAAACCTACGGACGACCGTATGGTGCCAGGCCGCGGATACGCAGCCAGCGACAAATTCCTAAACGCAATTGCGTGTACGCTGCCCGAGGGATTTTTAGACACTTGTTTGCCGGATAGCTACCACAGTCTTGACCAGCACATGGATGCAGCTGAGCTCTTGCATGTGTGTAGTTTGATTGGCGAGGGCAAGCTGTGGATCCGTCCGCAGTACACGAGTGTAGCGGGCAAACAAGCTGATGCGGCGTTGGGATTCAGACGACACGATAATGTTGATATGATCAACTTTGGTCTAAATGTTGTGGCGAGTACGCCGCCATCTATGCCAATGGATGTTGAACGCTCAGATGCTGCATATGTGGAGCTTTCAACGGATATGCGCGAGTTGGCACGTCGGGTTGTGTTGGGAGTAGTTGATGTGCTGGGACCGCTCGGTGCGTCCATACTCGAGCTGACAACGCTTGTGTCCAAACTGCCCGTGTACGCTCCGCAAGTGTTCGCCGCCTATCCAGATCTTTACAATGCACTATGCTCGCCACACACAGTGCGTACGCTTGTGTTGGACCTTGTGGCTACTCAACAAGCGTTTGTTGTGGGGAGCAACGACCGGCGCTACGTGTCATCGCCCACATACTATGCGCACTGGACATTGCAACTCAATGACTCTGTGTTTGGTCCACGACTCGGTCAAAATCTGTCCGGCTCCACAAACACAACACTAACTGCGGGTATATTGACATCGGTGTTGAGCCGGATTTTCCATAACCCAGGCATTTCGCAATCGTCGCTCATGCGCCGGTACTTTGCCCCGTATGTGTCAAAGTACGAGGTACTGCATTATGTGGATGTGTTGGTGGAAATGGGCGTTGTGCGGGAAGAAGTGGATGATGATGTTGAGGCGCGAGGGTTTGGCGATGCGCCGTACCCGATGCAGGTTACGTACTATCGGCTTGCAAGTGGGTACCGGCACTTGCTTACGGGTATTGGCGGTGCACCGGATATTGATATACCCAATTTCTAGTTTTATGTTTTTTTTGGAAGCAATAATATATGTAGTGCTACGGGTCAATAGGCTATATTCAAAGAACTTGTACCAAACTAAAACTAAAGAGAAAGAATCGTGGCCGGAGCCATTCTTAATGAACGTCAGAGATGAATAAATGCATTACATTTACTGAATGCTATAATCAATTAGCATTCAGCGAGCTAGATGTCACATGGCACGACAAATAGAAATAAAATTAGTACCAGTTTATTAAAGAATCGCAATAAAACTCAAATTTCCTGAAATAATACCACAGACTAAACCTGCTAAATAAAACACGCAGAATAATATTACAACTTTTTTTATGTATAACCAAAGTACGACCGCAGAATAAAACCGCAGGCAGAAAAATGTACATGTTAAATAAAAATTTATGTGAAGCTCTAGCACCCGACCAGGCAAATTCTAACAACACGGGATATTCAGCTTTAATTACGACCGATTTTGCAGGGATGTGCGATTGTAACAGGCTAACGGCCGGCGTCGCATATTCTTTCCTGAGTCAAACGACAAGAACAGCTCATGTACCATTCTGGCCTGGGCTATGAGAGCACTAGGGCTCTTTCAAAACCCGACGACCAAGTCTTCAAGTTTTAACCACACAAAAAGCGAAATACAGACTCAAAAATCCCCTCATTTTCTGATTTTTTGTATTGTTCTTGTAATGAATAAAATGCCATACGCAAACTAATCGGCAGCATCGAGATCGGTCGACTTGTCCTGCTCCTCAGAAGCAGAGATAAGATCAGGGATATCGTCGTCGACGTCACCAGCATCGGTGCTAGACTGCATACCACTGGTCATCTTGGCCAGCTGCGACAGCGTGTTCTGGTCGAAGCTACCCATGCGCGAGATCATCTCTGTAAGCGCCTGCTCGGGAGACTTCTCCTCAGCCTTGCCTGCAACGACAAAAGTGTTCGCCTCAACGTTAGCACTCAAACGAGGAGCTTTGAATGCCATGACCTTGCCGCTCTCCATAAACATGTTGATTGTCTCAATATCGGGAATGGGCTGCACACCAAGCTGCTTCAGCGTCGACGCAATCTTCGGGTCTTCCTTGGAAACAGCCTTGGTGGACTTTACAACCTTGCGGCGAGGAGTGCCCTTGCCGCCGATACGGGCCTGGGCCTGGAGCTTTGCGAGCTTTTCGGGGTTCATTGTGTTTCTACAGAAAGACGCAGTAATGTGTATTTGATAAATGGCTCCTCAAACAGCTTGCTGATGCTCGCGACGTGCTTCAAATTCCTACCTTGACAGTGGATTTGAACTGGCTAAAATAGCAATCGAGATAAAAAAGAATGTGAATTGAAAGGGAAAACCCTGACTGGTTGGAAAATTACCAAAAACAAAAGCACTAGATCAGGCGATCAACCAGATTGTGTTTAGGGTTAAGAAGCGAACTGGTCCAGATCCAGCGTTAGCACCTGGGAGCTGTTCTGCGCCTGGTCGCGGTAAATGCCTACCAGCGACTGAGCGCGCTCAAACAATGCCTGCTTTAGAGATATTACAATAAACTGCGATGCAGAACCACCAGTCGAGGCCTCTTCAGGAGCATTCCGCTTGATCCGCGCGCTCTGGCGCAGAGAGTAATGCGATGTCATGGCTTCATCGGCCACCTCGTCTGCCTGGTCAGCTTCGACATCCTCATCCTCGTACGACCGAGCATTCTCTCGCAAAAAATTAGCCAGTTTGGCAACGTTAGCCAGATCAAGCGCTGCGTCAACCTCGTCAAGCACAAAGAACGGTGCTGGGCGGAAGGTCTGCAGGGAAAACAGCAGCGCTAACGCAGCAACAGTCTTTTCGCCGCCACTAAGCTGGTCCATGTCGCGGAAACGCTTGAGCGGCGGCATTGCATGGTATTTCACGCCAGCCAAGTATGGCGACTCGGGATCTTCCAAAGCCAAGTATGCCGTGCCGCCCAGCGGGAACAGCGGGCTCTGAGTCAGTGCTTTGTACGCATGGTCAATCGCGGTAGCCAAATGGTTGTAGCAGCGCATAAAAACGTCATGCCGCCGCTTGCGCACTGCCTGGAATGTGGACTTTGACTCTCGTGCCTCCTGGCGTGCGGCATTGTGCTCGACTTCGATCTCGTGCAATCGCGCGCGTGCTGACTCGAGTCGTTCGCGGGCGTGAGGGTTTGGGTTCAGCGCATCAATCTCCGCAGTGAGACGGGCAATATCGGCAATGTATTTTTGCTCAACAGTCCCAGGGACACCCGTGCGATCAGTCTGGGGAAGCGTTGAATAGTCAGGAGCAATGTCGTCGGCGCCATCAATGCTCATACTTGAGCTCTGTGTGTCGCCAAGGGACAATTGCGACAAATACGACTCGGTCAGCTGTGACCCAGCGCCAGCGCCAACGCCTGCCTCAAGCGGAAGAGCCTGTAGTGATCCGCGCAGCAAAGGGAGTGGAATGTCCTCAATTTTGCACTTGCGCAAGACCGCAGCCTTCTCAGCCAGTGCGCGATCCATCTCAGTGGCCCGAGCCCGCAAGTCCTTGTTCATTGCGTCAAGATCTTTCTGGCCCTGTTCCAGAGTGTGCCGCGCGGCATGTACATCCTCGGTGGCATCGCCATATTTTGTGGTCAGCGCAGCCAGCTCGCGACGCAGGCCCTCAATCTGTGCTACAAATCCTGCCATTTCGGCCTGTTCGCGGGTCAGTTCCGCCCGCAAGCTCTCCAGCGATGCAGCAGTGCTTTGCTGCGCCTTGACAAGCTTGTCAAGTTTGGAAGTCGCCTCGTCTAACTGCTGCTGCTCAAATGACAGCTGGCTGTCCAAACGCGACAGCTGCGTGCGGAACTGCAGGCGGCGTTCTTCGGCAGCCTCAGTTGCTGGAAGCAGCAGCTTCTCAAAGGCTTCTAAGCTGGGAATTCCAAGACGCTGGCAAAAGCTTGCAAATATCGGCTGTGCAATAACATAAATCCGCGCATTGGCCTGCTCGCGCACATCCTTTGCCTGCTCCAGCTCCGCAGTTGTTTGTGCAACAGCAGGCCGGCACTCTGTAATCTTCGCTTCAATGTGCTTGCGCTCAGTGGCAAGTCCCTGCAGCTTACGCCCTATAGCATCCAGTGCCTCGCGCGAGATCCGATGCTTGGTCTGCAGCCCAGTTAAGCGCGTGGTTACAGCCTCTTCCTTGGCTAGCTTACGGCGCTCGCGCGCAATTGTTTGCAGTTCTTCGGCCAGACGGTCGCGCGCCTTGCGCAGGTTGTCAACCGCAACTGCCTCCCACGTCTGAGCCTTGCCGCGTTGTCCACGATTGCCCACACCACCAGTAATCAGCCCACTACGATGAATAACAGATCCGTCCAGAGTGACAGCCTTTGCATCCAGCTTACGCTCATAGCAGACATACTTTGCAACATCAAGCGTGTCGCAGATGAGCGCGTTACCACATGCGTGCATCACCGCAGCCTCGACAGCAGAGTCGTACTGCAATACATCGGTAGCTAGGCGCGCAGAGCGGTGCGCATGGCGGAGGCTGTCGTTGGCCAACTGCGGCTGAAGCGTATCTAGTGGCAGAAAAGTAGCCTGGCCAGCGCGTTGCTCTTTGATGTAGCTAATGCACTCAATAGCTGTGGCCTGGCGGTCCACTACAATCGCGTCCATATGGCGTCCCAGTACTGTGGCAACGCCTACATCATACTTTTGATGCGTGGGCCTGCACAGCTCAGCTAGTCGACCGTGAACACCAGTAAACACGCGCTGCAATGCACTGACCATTTCCTTGAGCTTGGCCTCGCGTGCTGTCTCGCGCTGCTCAGCACGCGCCTGCGACAGATCCTTTAAAACGCCCTCGAGCTTTTCGTTGAGCTCAATCTCAACACGAACTAGACGCTCATTCTCGGCCTTTGCTGCTTCGGCGTCGCGGCGAGCCTGCTGCATTTCCCGCTCAACATTTGCTACGCCGGCTTCGGCAGTTTGCTGCTGTTGCACATACACACGCTCCGACGCCGCCACACCCTCGAGTTGGCCTTGAAGCCCATCTAGCCTGTCAGACACACGTCGAGACGCCTCAGACAACAGCTGGATCTGCCGGTCCTGTACGTCTCGTGTATGCATGTCTTCGACACACTCGCTGCGCAGCTGCTCCGACAGCCGGTTGTACTCAACCATAGTATCCTCGCTAGGCCCTGTCCCGCGCTGAGCCTGCGAGCCCTGCAATTGCTCTTCAAACCGCAACTCGGCAGCATTGACACGGGTGCGCTCCTCTTCTAATACCGCCACAACTTCACGCTGGCGGTCAGCATCTATCTGAGCGCTGGATACGTTCTCTTCGATCTGCTTAAAGCGACGCTCGGTGTAAATTACCTTTTCGCTCAGCCCGGCCAGCGTAGGCTGACGCGTCTCAATTCTCTGCTCCACAAGCTTAATCTGACGCTCCTGGCGGTTAACTGCCTTGTACGCTTTGGCCTGTGTCTTTTTCTGGCTGTTTAGCGACGCATCCAGCTGCATACGCTGCTCGGATGCCTGCGTAATAGACCCGCCGTGCAGGCTCTCAATATCCTCTTTAATTTCGTTGATGCGGTTTTCAGCTACAAACAGCTTGAACAACATGTGCTGCACTGTCAACTTGGTGCGCAGGTGCTGCTTGCTTTCGTACAAATCTAGCTCCTTCTTCTGATCGGATATCGACTGCACTTCAGCCGCCACTGCGCGCTTCTTGTTGTACGCAAACGTCGAGCGCTCGGCAGCTGCCTCCTGAAGCTTCTCAAGCTCGTTGTACTCGCTCTGCAGCTCAGCTGATCCGCTGATTTGCTCAACTAGCCGCGTCAAGTCTTTGGGTGACTGCGCAGCAACCGCCTCGACATCGCCCTGGAACACTAAAAAGTTCTTGGCCTTGACCAGGATATTTTGGCCCTCTAGCCTCTCGTTGTAGGCGTGTAGCGAGACAACGCGTCCATTGATACGATACTCGCTGTCGCCGGCTGCAGTTATGCTACGCTGGAATGTGATTGTAGCACCATTATCATCCTCGTACACAGCTCGCACCCATGCGCGGCGACCTCGCTGATCGCCAGCCTCGTCTGTTAGCTGCCCATCGCGCGATTCTACAGTTCGCCCGCGGTATACCAGGTCCTTGAGCTGCGATGAACGCAAGTGGGCCGAACGCACACCAAGCACAAAGCTGATCGCGTCCATCAGGTTTGACTTGCCAGCGCCATTCGGGCCAACCACTGCTGTGAAGCAGGTGAACGGCCCTATGACCTGCTGCCCGCGGTAGGATTTGAAGTTTTCAAGTTCTAACTGTACCAGCCGTCCCATTGCTGCTGAATTTATAAGCGCCGAATTTGAGTTTGCTGAGAGTAAAAGTGCAATGCATAAATGCGCGTTCAATACGCGACAGTAATTTATGCGCGTTGCGGCTTGGATCTAATCACAACGCACGGGCGTTTCTTGGAAAGGAACCTTTTCTGCTTTAGCCCATTTATGGCAAAAGAAAACGCTTGGCACACAATACACAAAGCTAAAGAAATGAACTAGCAATGCATTCTCTTCTCTTTCACTTTTTTACTTGAACATTCTGCATTTTTCTTGAGGACATGCGCGGACACAAGACGCAACAGCAGCAACAGCACGCTTCTCATGGGAGCCGCCCACATACTCCTCATGCCAACAAGCCGCAGACCCCTCGCGCCGACAAGCGCGACCTACTAACTATGAACCAGGCCGAGGTAGACAAACGCCTCAAGCGCCTGAGACGCCAGGCAAAGTTTCTCGACGCTTGTTTTTACGTACCGTGCACCTGCCAACGTGTCAGGCTGGGTGTGGAATCGCTGGTTGGACTTGTACCAGTCATTGGTGACTTTGCTGGCGTGATCATGTCTCTGTTGTTTGTATCGATGATATGCGGGAGGTTCCACACACCAGCATCTATCAAAACACAAATGTTCCTCAATGTCGCGCTGGACTTTGTTATTGGACTGGTGCCAGTGTTGGGCGACATCTTTGACATTCTATTCAAGGCAAACATGCGCAACCTGGAGCTGATTGAACGGCATGTAAAAGAGGTGCGTAGCTCGGCTCAGGCCATTGAATTGGGCGCAGCTGTACCCAAGGTCAAGGCGCCGGCATCGGCATACATTCCAAGAATACCGATTAAGAAGGGCGCGGCAGGCCGAATTCTTGAGCGGACAAGAGCACCAGCTGCGTAACCAATTATTACATCAACCAACGTCATAATTTGGCAATCCAGATTCAGCTTTGGTCAGCTGCCCGTTTTTGCGCTTTGTATACTTAACGATTAAATTAACTTTTAAACACATACCAAGTTAGTGGCCCAGCTGCGATATATTGTACCGTAGTATGTTAGCAGTTTAGAATCACAAACCGAGCACTGGTACTTTTACGGTGGTACATGCAGCCATGCAAAATAATTGCTAGTGACTGGCTATAAATACACAGCCAATGTGTCAACCAAGAGTATACAGCGCTGAAATATAATGTTGCTACATTGCACTGTCGGTAGCCCATGGGCATAGCACTGGCTAGAGAAAATAGGACGTTGAATTGTAATACATAATGGCTGGTCGACATTTCGTAAAAATAACTAAATGTTGGCTAGTCCAGGCACTTTTTAAGAGTGAGCAGCGCTTGATTCAACATGTGCAATGCATATAACGTGAGATACAGACAATTCAGAGATGTTTCATATAAGCACTGAGTAGTCTTGCGTTTGTATTGTGTGTATACAATAATTAATTATTGTGCTACCAGTCTATACCAGTAGACCGATAGCTTGTGCTCTTGAAGCCTCAAACCACACCAACGAGAAACCTACCACTGTCTCAGAATCAGGCGTGTATATTTGTTCCTGAATACATGCACAGCAGCTGCCCCATGACGACCTCTGGGGCAGTCCTACGGGCAAATTGCCCTGCTCTTTTGCGTACCTTGAAGCGCCAATCCATACTGGCCAGCAATACAGCACTGATTCCTGTTGTGTGCTGCACACATATTGACAAGTCGGTATTTCCAAGCGCGTCCACGGGGTCAATATGTACAATTGCCAATATCTGCGGATGCCATCTACATTTATGTATTGTGTTGGCATTGATCAGAGAGGCCAGCATAATCTTTGCCTGTTGTCATAGCGGCCACCACTGCGTGACTTGCACCAAGTCATAGCTCTTCACCAACCGCTGCTGCTGCCATTGTTGCTCAACATTACGCTGCATAATCAAGGGACTCGCCATTGTGCTATCGCGTTTGTCTCCTTGCATTTGGCTATGCGACTGCACGATATTGCGGAAAGCTTTAAGTTTGGTGGTGTGCGGTGGCAATGAAATGGCGCCAGGTAAATTAACCAACACACACAATGTTAGTTCCGCTGAATACCATGTATTTAAATCGGTCCTGTGGTAAAGCATAAAATGAATAGCGCGCATGTACACTCGAAGCAATGGATATGGTTGCAATGTAGAACATACATAAGCCTGGAAATCGACCCGATCCAGGCCTCATTTTGCGTGCACTGCCGATCGCAGGTGGCTGAAAACTTGAACAAGCTTGTCAAAAATGAGCGTTTTTGGCAAGCAATAAAAGCGTTGCTTTCTGAAAGTGCTGAAAAGTTCCTCCCCAACCTTAGTCAGCAGATATGCCCGATTTAAAAGGTGGGTGTACGCGTGACTCGCAACTACAATGACCACATTGGATATATATAGACGCTATTGACAACGGGGGGTTGACGCCAGCTGGCACAAAAGTTAATTCGGATATCCAGACATGGCACATATTGCTTGAACATGCACACTGCTCTGCGGCCTGCCAGCAGACGCATCATCCATCTGCTGCCGCTAGCCTGCGCGTGTGTCTTGTTTTTCGGCCATGTCGCTCAAATAATTTCCATAAAAGCGCGCTGTCCTGCTCATTTCCGATGTGTCGCGCCCTTTTTTCTTGAATACACCTTTTCATTTATTGCGTCAGCTCTGACTTTGTTTTTTGTGTTTCTGTTGTCCGTCTCAGTAGCGTATATTTCAATGGTCAGTAGAATTTTTAGCAGCAAAAGCAAGGCTCTGCCGTTGAAGCAGCCAGTGCCTCAGTCCGACTCGGGGTCGTCTCTCGAAACAAACTACAATAATTACACGCCTGGTAATAACGTTAACGCCCATATGCGACCAATGACATATGATTCTATGGCCACAAACTCGCTTATAGCTCAGCCTGGCACTGGCCTCAGCTCATCCTTGTCACACTCGCCCCCAAAAATGCTTCATGGATATGGCGCGCCAGCAGCTCAGAAACCCCTGAAATTACACAAATCCAGCGAGGACTCAAAGGGCTCAAAGAAACGCTGGAGCACACAGCTTCCGCTGACCACAGTAACGGGCAGCACGAGCTACCAAGCGTTTGACCATAGCAGCAGCCATCAGCCTCTTACGCACTCTGTGCTAGCACTTCCCAGCACCGCGCCTGCACACCAGCCAAAACCGCAGCAAAAGGCAAAGCACAATGGTCTTGCAGCGGCAACGGCGGCAGTGGCAACGTCACGTGTCATACATTCGTCATCTAGCGCAAACACAACCGCCAGTGCTAACAAGCATACATCCACGTCATGGACGCATGATTCGCGTGGGCACCAGCAGCCAGCCATTGAACATGGAACGCCGCCTAGTGTGTTGGAAAGCGACATGGCCTCGGCTGGATTTTCGGGCATGTACAGCAAGTATGTTCCAAAGAAAAGCTCCATGAAGAGCCAGGGGCATAGCCCGCCATCAGTTCATCCACAAATCCGGAGCTCTGCGCTGGCTCATGCCCAGCCACCACCAGTCCCACAAATACGCACACACCCACACTCGTATCCAATGCCACAGCCAATCCACATGTCAGGGTCATCTTTGTTTTCTCATCACCATGCCGAACGCCATCACCGCCCACAAAGGAACCACACATCTTCGCACCAGCGGAGGTCGCACAACAATCCTGGTCCTTTCAGTATGCCAAATCTAACACACGGGTCATTGGGTGGTTATCAGAGCAATGTATACCAGTCACAGCCTCTTATGGCGGGTAATGGCAGTGCATCATTTGTTCTGCCAAAGAAACACGTTCGGTTTGCCGACTAGCCAATACAAGTCCGACAGCTTTGCATGTACAGTTTACTTTATTTATTGATTGCATACGGTTTTAATTGACAAACTTGCATTTTGACTATTACATTGTATTTATCAAATTGAGTAATGTCACGGTGACAATATATTTGGAATATATCGACATTATTATTCAGTAAATTGAGAATACTTTTGTAGCCTTTAACCATAGCCACAATGGTAAAATCCGTAAAAACAATCAAGCTAATTCTGTCACAACTCATATTCGGGCAACTGCCCAAGCGGGCTATCAAAAGGAGACTTCAATATTTCTTCAGCGATTACTGGTTTGTAGGCAGTCACATCAGTGCATAAATAGAAAACTATTGCTATTGTGAACCATTACTTTGCAGACTGCGAATAATGGTCTATTTGGGGACCAGAAATGTCAATATGGTGTCAACAATGGCGTGAGAACTGGAATAGTAAACATCAACGCTATAATACCGATGAAGTCACAATCCGGTTGTGACAGATTCTGTTGAACTGTTTTTGCAGATTAGGCAATAATTTTCACAAGGGTTTTGCTGGACAATTTAAAAAGCGCAAACGATGCTGTAAGCCTCAAAACACTTTCTTTTCCCTTTAGCACTATTTTTCAAAATTATTTTGCTTTTGCTTTAGCATTGCCCAGTATTCTTGCTAGCCTTTTCAAATCTAGCACATTATAAGCGCATTTCTCTAAAAACACGTTTACCAGACATGTAACTTTCACTTTAAGCTTGCATCCTAGAAGCATCCTGACTAGGAATTACTCTATGCAAAGTGCTTATCAGGTTACATGTTTAGTGAATAACTACTCACAATTGGTACGACGTGTTGATATAGTAACGTGCTGATAACGTGTTGAACTTTAAGAGTTTAGCAAGGATAGCATAATGCCTATATTGTAAAAGTATAAATAAATTATTTATAAAACAGCTAATTGTTATTGGCATGCCCCAAACTACAAAGACTAGTTGGTCAGATGTTGTTTACTTTGGATTATCACTGTATAACTCAGGTTACAAATACATTATTTTATTTGTGGTGTAAATTTATGTTGATTTCCAACAGCGCAAGAATGCATGCAACTTATTGTTTTAATTTGATAAATGCTAGTCGGCTATCCAGCGATAATGGAGTTATTTTAGTGCGGCAGCCATGCGGGGCACCACACGAGAAATAGTAGAAATAACCATGCGATTTGTAGTTTAGTAGTGTGTTTAATTCCACGAATCAAGATATCAAGCATGTTGATCTTTGTTGAATACGCGTGGAACGCTAACTGTTTCACATTCTTTTTTCTTTACTTGTACCAAACATTCAGCCTCTTATAATTTCGAGCTTTAACCTTTGAATATGCCGAGAAAGACAGGGCGTGGCAAGGCGCGGGGCCCAACAGCTGTACGGCGGGTATCGGAGCTTGAGCGCGACGTGTCAGCGTTGAGCATGAGCGCCAACGACGCAGCAATTGACGAACCCCTTGAAGCACTTGAGGAAACTCATGACCCACACAGCTCGCGCATGCAAACACGGCAAGACGCTCACCCTGAGCGCAAACAAACGCTGCAGCGACTAATGGCAGCGATCCGCGAAGGCGAGTTCGATGACCTAGACGATTCGGCACCTACGACACGCAGAAAAACACGGGGTCAGCATACTCGGGAAGCTCACGACAGTGACTACGAGCAGAACACGAGCGAAGAGGAAGATGCAGATTTGCACACAACAGAGAAAAGGCTGATTTTAAAGTTTAAAACGGCGGAACATGGACGGGCAAAGCATGAGTCGCGGCTGGAGGACATTGACTGGTCAGAGTTTGACTTGGAGACCATACACGAGATACTCGAGCGGCGGGAAGCGTTGCGCAGGCGGAAGCAGGAGGCACACGAGGGGGAGAGAGTGACGACGGGGACGTTGAAAAAGTCGAGTTTGGCGCCGCCGCCGTTGCAATTGGACAGGGTGCGGAAGGGCGGTGAGGAAGGAGCGATTGAGGAGGAAGATGAATACGAAGACGAAGATGAGGAAGAGGAAGTACTGATGAGCAGAAACGTATATGAGATGGATGTGGACGCCGAGGAGCCAGAGTTCAGCGATCTTTTTGAAGATGCCCCCATGCCCACCACACCTGGCGCTTCTCTGCACTTGCCCCGGGCGTCAACTATAAGCGAAGTATCCCGGCCCAGCCGTCCGCACCCGGCCCTGATCCGCACCACCGATACGTCGCAAACCAAAGACATGCGACTCGTTCTGCAGTACGAGCTGCGGAGCGAAGAAATCATGCTCAAAGACTTACGGGCCGAGATCTCAGACAAACTGCAAAAAATGCAGGCGGAGGAGCGGCTGTTGCGGATGGTGGTGAAACGGGATTTCGAGTTGCCTGAGGAAGATGAGGTGGAGGAGGAGCCGTTTGGATTTGAAGCGGAAGCAGAGATGAGCGAGGGCGGGATGGACGAGGGACACGAGTCGGACGGGTCGCTTAGCGGCATGTCGTCGAGTTCGAGCGAAGACGATGTGCAGAGCGATGAACTCACACGTGGTGCGCTGAGCCAAATGCTGCGCACGTACTTGCCCAGCGAAATGGACACTGGGTCGTAATCCCAATTTACTATTTTTATTGATCAAAAAATTTAATAACGCAGTTTCGAGGCGTTTGCTCAGACGGGCGTTTTGTACTGGATGAGAACCCAAATATACAAAAACTGCATCATCGCGATAATAAACAAAAAGTGAATCCGCCGTTTGCGGTGCACGTTGACGCCCATGACGTCGGACTCGGGAATCAGCGCATGGCGCATCGACCGGATCATAAAAAACGCCAGAGCGAACCCAAAGTACGCAAAGGCCGACCACGAGAGCCACCACGGCGCCCACGGCTTCAACAAAAGCACAACAATTGTGGCCACAAACTTGTACCCGCTGTACGCAACAACATCGAGAAACTGCATATCCGCGCCGACGCTCAGCAAATAGCAAAACGTCTTCACCAACAATACTTCAAACACAATGATACCCACCGCAGAAGATGCTGCAAATCCCAGATCCTCCGGATGAAACACACCGAGCCGACCGACCACCAGACCAATGGCGATTATATACGACACAAGCGCCATACACGGAATATACAAGTCTGGAGCATTCGAGTCGTCGCGCGGCGCTTTGTGTCCCGATACTTGGCCCGTCGAGTCACGTTCGACGAGCCGGTGCCAGTTGCGCTGGAGCCACGGAAACACGAGAATGCGGAGTTTGGCCAGCACGTAGATGTTTGTCACGTCAAAGTACTGCTTGAGCTGGGGCATGCTCACATAACGACTAACGTTTTGGTGCACGTTTTCTTGCATGGCGGTCATTGCAGAGCCGGCGAATTGCATGCCGAGTTGCGCTGCTTGGTTGTTTTGGATGTTTTGGGCGAACATGTTGTACGGGTCGTGTGTGTTTTGGTGTTTTTTTGTTTTGTGGAACAAAAACCCAAAAA